>CM019148.1:102773414-102815786 GCA_009733165.1 Naja naja
GGACCCTGTGGCCCCTCACCCCACCCCTCCCGCCATGAGACCACCATCCGGCCTGGACAAACCAGACTCTGCCAAAAGGCAGAGCCCCCAACCTCCCTAACCCATTAAAACAATATGAAATAATGCTACCAAATTAAGAATGAATATATAGTGATTATAGGTGAGTGAAGTGGAAATTTTCTGCAAAAAGGTATTATTTTGATTTGATTGATTGACAGTTTATTTTTATTATCAAATTTATTTTGCCACCTACCTTGCTGCAGGATACTCTGGATGGCTTATAAGAGTAGAATGCAAATAATGATATATAAAAATATAAATATAGCAATAGTAAAACAATGAAACACAAACATAAATAATAAAAAATACAGCGATATAATTAAAAGATGGGCAGAAAGGGAGCAGGATGCATGGGGAGAGGAAGTTGCATCTGCTATTAATCTAATAGCAACCTCCAGTGTGATACTTTTCCATTGAGTCTTCAGGCCAATTGGCAGAGCCAGTCTAAAAGGCCAGGAGGGTGGGAGCAGGCCTCGCCTGGGGGTGGGGGTGGGGGAGAATGTTCCAGAGGGATGGTGCTCTGGCAGAGAAGGCTCTTCTGGATCCTGCCAAGGGCCTGGTTCTGGTTCTGACTGCCTTTATGGATTTGATTTTTCTTTATCCATGGAAAACACATATATGAATTGGGATGAACTAAAGCATAGAGATAGCAATAGCAATAGCACTTAGACTTAAACACCGTTTTACAGTGCTTTACAGCCCCCTCTAAGCAGTTTACAGAGTCAGCATATTGCCCTCAACAATTTTGGGTCTTCATTTTACCCACCTCAGAAGGATGGCAGGTTGAGTTAACCTTGAGCCTGGTGGGATTTGAACTGCTAAATTGCAGGCAGACAACAGTGAGCAGAAGTAGCCTGCAGCACTGCACTCTATCCACTGTGCCACCGAGATAATTTGGTTCTCAAAAACGTTTCCTTTCAAAGGAGATCCCTCAGGTTTATGGCATTGTGCAGAATTTTGAGCTTATTTGCACCCCTACATCGGAACATTCCAATATCAGAACTCAATTTTTAAAAGAATTGAAATCTATACATAGCTTAGCTACCACTTCAAAAATGTTATTCTTCTACAGAGACATCCACATTCATCCTCTTATGCCATATAGAGAAGGAAGGAAAAGATCATTAGACTTATGGAACTGTCCATAATCATGAATCATAAAAACAGATTGTCAGTAGGAAAATACTGTATATATTTGCAGCAGAGTGATGGACTCCTCTCTCCCTTTTAAGATAGCTGCCTAGTAGGGAACTGTTAACACTGTATTTCCATATCAAATAAGATTTTTAAATATTCCTTCTGTATCTGATAGGGTAGTGGTTGAAGTTAATAATTCAATTTACATACGACAACAGTCCCCCTTTACCTGAAATCCAAAGGTGGTTACAGTATGTGAAGCCAAAACAGTTTTCCTATTTATTTGTTTGTTTGTTTATTTTATTTTATTTTATTTATTGAGTTTATATTGCTGCCTATTCACCAATGGCAACTCGAGGTGGCTTACAAAATGTAAAACCATATTTAAATAAAAAAAAGTTATAGGACTTACCATTTTTTCTTCAAAAATATTGAATTCTGAAGATTTTATGCCAAAATTATGTTTGGGAGATTTTAATGTAGAGGTTTTTCAATCAGGCCTTCATATATATATATATATGTAGGTCTTTGTGTATTCGGTCTTGTCCTGTAGGGGCAGAAGAACAGCTGAAGACACCAGCCTGAAGATGAATAAATAAATAAATAAATAAATAAAATAAAACCAAAAAAAAAGCATATAGTACTTTCTACCATTTTTTTCTTCAAAAATATTGAATTCCTGGAGATTTTATGCCAAAAAATTATGTTTAGGAGATTTTAATGTAGAGGCTTTTCAATCAGGCCTTCATTTATATATATATATATATTTCCCTCGTTCTATCTTGAAAACAATCATACAAAGCAAGCCTACTTAACTGTTGCCATTGCCAGGTGTATTCAGTGAGAGCAAGATGTGTTTCTTGACATTGAAAACATGATGGCCTTTCAGTTTTTTGTTTTCACAGCGGGACATATGCAAGCATTAACTGTGTGGAAATATTGGTAGAAGCAACTTTTGTAGATTAGTTTCTCTCCATTTCTCATTTCAGTGACCTTGGGTTTATTTTGACTTCATCAAAAATATGTGCATGAAAACTCATAGGCATTTCTGTATAAATTCTTCTTGGTATGCATACTGTATGAGAAACATTTCTTATTTCCATTTTTGTGCACACTTTTTTGTATTCTATTTTTGGGTGTATTTTTGAGTTGCAAATCCCTTTACACTGTAGTCATTTGTTTAATATATGCCTATTCTCAAAACAGTATTCAATAATATTATCAGATATGGTATAAAAACACTGCATTAAAGCAGCATAAAATTCACTAAAAATTGGGAGAGGAAACCAAAAGCAGAACAGGACCACTAACAAACATTGTTGCAAGGAAGAACAGGATGACAGTCCTCTGAAAGATCTAATAGCGGATGCATAACATATTATATGGGGATGAATTTGCACAATTTGTGCTCCCACTGAAATAACTTCATAATATCACTTCCTATCAAACTTGGCATATGCAGTGGGATACTCTTTGATGATCTTTTCAATCAGCCAAGCCCATGGTGCAAAGACAGCCTGCCAAGACTCCTGATATCAAATTATTTAGGGTCTTATTTATATTTCAAGAACAAAACTCCCAAACTTGGCTAAATAATTGCTTGGTAGTCAGTGTAGTTGGCTTCAATCAACAAGGATGAATATGTACATGGCAAGATGTCTCATTAAGCTATCTGGCTGTTCTATTTTGCATAAGATGCAGCTTCTGAAAGAAGTACTTCATTTCCTCTGCATGCTTATTGCTGGTAGTCTGAGATTTCCAGAACATGAATAACTTTCATTGTCTAGCAAAGCTCAGTAAGTAATACATTTGCTGTCCTGAATTCCAAAGGTCACCCAAAAGCATGACCAGTGCCATCTCAGTACTGTAATCTAGTCTGCATCCTGACTAAAAAAGGTCTGGATAGTCTGCTTCCTCCAGAATCCCTTGAAGATGAATGGCCACCACCTCAACTTTCTCTAAAAAAGGAGAGATGGAGACTGAACGGAAGGTGTTCAGCCCAGTTGGATCCAAGGATGGCTTTTTGAGAAAGGTCCAGGCATCACCTCTTTCAAATCAGAGGAGTCCCCATTTCCTGCAGAGGTACATTTACTACCACTTGCCCTAAACAACCCCACATTTCCAGAGGGACTAAACAGCCAGGGAGGGTAACACAATAAGAAGAGGTAGGTAGATAGGTACATAGTAGCTATATAGACTGGTAAGCAATCACATTTAACTTTGGGGAATTATTGGGCTCAAGCAACAAATCTAAAAGGAAAGAATAATGCTAGATAATGTTTCACTTGTCCTGTAATTCTCCAAATGTTTAAGCTAGTTTGGTGCCTATAACCAGAAAGACAGAAGAGAGAGTTGTTGTTTTTAAAGTGCACTTTCTATAATCTGGAAAATATAACATTTGCATGAGGTGAACATAGCAGGTCTATAGTTGGATGATGGTGTCATGCAAATTCCATATTAAATATGAAGGAGTAACATATAATGCTGGAGAACTTACTTTGGCTGTTATCAGAAAAGCTAGGCATGATTTTGGCTTGAATAATACCAGTGCCTCATTCTAAAGAACAGCTGTTCTTCTAAAATCTGGGCATCTACCAAAAATCTGAGAGTAAAAGAAAGCTTGTAGCCCTAAAGAAATCTGTGAGAGATGGGGAGAGAGAGAGAGAGAGAGAGAGAGGGAGAGAGGGAGAGAGGGGGGGAAGGGAGGAAGGGAGAGAGGGAGGGAGGGGGAGAGTGAGATTATATTTTGATAAAGACAGCAAAATCTTAAGAGGAGACTGAAATATCAAATTCTTTATTTCACAAAGATGGTGAAACACATTCAGAATCATAATCATAATTTATACTATGCAGATTCACTGCTTGTACTCTTATAAAGGTTACTGTAGCATTTAGAATATTGCCTACCTCTCCAACCTTTATAACAGCAGTTATTCCTCTTTATGGCAATCTGCAGCACATAAGCTTGTGCTATTTTAGGTATGGAGATAATGCTTAGTGCAAATGTATGAAGATTCTTCAGGGCATAAGACTTTTATAATGGCCTGTTTTTTCACTTTTCAGGATATTTCTCTGAATGGAAATATGAATGTTGTCACCATGTACTTCTTCTGATCTCATATTTAGAGTTACAGTAGTTGCGTAGTATTGGTGGGGCAAATGACATCATTTATTTATTTATTTATTTTATTTATTTATTTATTTTATTTATTTATTTATTTATTTATTTATTAGATTTATATCCTGCCTCTCTTCCCCATCGGGAACTCGAGTGCATACAACCAAGTAAAAAACAATTTCCTATACAATATAAAAATCAAAAAGCTCATTCATATCGTCCACACATACAAGAGGGAAAGAACAGAAGTCTCAATTCCATGCCTTCCGACAAAGCCAGGTCTTAACGGCTTTGCGGAAAGCAGGTAGATTGGGGATGGTTCTAATCTCCGCAGGGAGCATGTTCCAAAGGGACAGTGCACCACAGAGAAGGCCTAGCCTGTGGGCCCGCCAGCTGACATTGTTTGGCCGACGGTATCCGGAGCAAGCCTTCCCTGTGGAATCTAACCGGGCACTGGCAGGCATAAGGTAGCAGTAGGCGGTCTCAAAGATATCCCGCTCCTAAGCCATGAAGGGCTTTAAAATTGTAAGCCGCCCTGAGTCTTCGGAGAAGGGTGGCATATAAATGTAATTAAATAATAATAATAATAATAAAAGTTGTCACTAGCACCTTGAATTGCACCCGGAAGACCACCGGTAACCAATGTAGCCCGCGGAGGATAGGTGTTATGTGGGTGCCCCCAGGTGCCCCCATAATCACTCGCGTGGCCGCATTTTGCATCAGCTGAAGTCTCCGAGTGCTCTTCATGGGCAGCCCCATGTAGAGCGCATTGCAGTAATCCAATCGAGAGGTGATAAGGGCATGAGCGACTGTGTGTAAAGCCCCTCGGTCCAGGAAAGGCTGTTTTGATGTCATGCTGGCTCGTAACAGGTGCCTTTGAAGTTAACATACAGTCCAAAAGTTGATTGTATAAAATACTAGACAATCCATGATTCTTTTAAGACAGTGGTCTCCAACCTTTTGGGCACATGCTGCCGGCTTTGCTAGTTTGTGCAGCCAAGTTTCAGGCAGAGGCATTTCCTTACCAGATTCCTCTATGCTACAGGTGTCAAACTCACGATGTCACATTATCATCATGTGATGTATCGTGGCTTCCTCCCCTTTGCCAAACTGGGGATGGGTGTGGCCAACTCGTAATACATCTGGCCTGTGGGCCGCAAGTTTGACATCCCTGCTCTATGCCTTCAACAATCACAAGCTTTTAATGTATTGCTTTTACTGGAAAAGCTGCAATACATTCAGAGATGTACCTGCCTGAAAATTCAGCACAGTCAAGCACAGTCAAACATCAGAAAAGTTTTGTGACATTTTGTATTATGTTGTAAGCTGTTTTATTTTTAAATCATATCATGTTTTAAAAAATTTACCAAATTTCAAGTACACAGGAGTCATGGAACCCAGATTTTGACACATTTAAAAGCTAGCCCATTTGAGTACCTTGGTTCAGAAAGCTTTGAACCATTTTGCCCAGTTAAAGGTTACAGGAATTAGATTTTTTAATAGTGTACAGATTTATGATTGGAGAAGATTTTCTACAGTATGACTGTTTTCAGAAGCATCCCCCCCTCCCCAGTTCCTTTTAAGAAGAAATGTAAAAAGCTAATTTTTCATGCTCAAGCTTCTTTCTAAATATCTGAATGTTAAGATTCCTACTATGGATTTTATGCTTTTATTACAGATTGTTTTTGTTTATATAATATTTAATGTAGTGTGAGTTTTAATTTATTTTAATGTTTGCTAAGGTTTTCTTCATGATATTTGATTTATACTGTAAGCTGCCGTGGATTGCTTTGATTGAGAGCATGTGAAATATAAATATGACAGATCAATAGCAATAGCACTTAGACTTATATACGACATCACAGTGCATTTATTTATTTATTTATTTATTTATTTATTTATTAATTAATTAATTATTTGGACTTGTATGCCGCCCCATCTCCGAAGACTCGGGGTGGCTCACAATTAAAACAACAACAACAATGAACAATTAAAAGAGAATTAAACCACACACAAGCCCAATAGTAGCTAAACAAATTAAAATTTAAAATAGTTTAAGAACCATCCCCTTCCCACCCAGGGAGGATTTATAGCCCGGATTGGTTGAACAACCAGGTCTTCAAATCGTGGCGGAAGGTGCGAAGGTCAGGGGCCAGACGGAGCCCCAGGGGTAGTTGGTTCCAAAGGTCAGGGACTGCCACAGAATAGGCTCATCGCCGGGGGACCGCCAGCTGACATTGACTTGTCAATGGGACCCTGAGGAGCCCTTGCCTGTGTCCTCGCACAGGGCGATTGGCACTCAATATCAGCAGGAGTCGCTCCCTCAAATATTGCGGACCCATGTCGTGTAGGACTTTGAATGTTAAAACCAAAACCTTGAATCTCACCCGGAGCGCAACCGGCAACCAATGCAAGTCGCGCAGGAGGGAGGTAATATGGGAGAATTGGGAGACTCCCATCACCACCCACGCGGCCGCATTTTGCACCAGCTGCAATCTCCGGATGGTATGCAAGGGCAGTCCTAAATAGAGAGCGTTGCAGTAGTCGAGTCTGGAGGTGACAAGGGCATGAGTGACTGTGCGCAGGGCATCTCGGTCCAGAAATGGGCGAAGCTGATGAACAAGGCGGAGCTTTACAGTCCTCTCTAACCAGTTTACAGAGTTAGCATATTAGCCCGAACAATCTGGGTCCTCATTTTACCAACCTCGGAAGGATGGAAGGCTGAGTTAATTTCGATTCCTGTAAGGATCAAACTTCTGGCTGTGGGCAGAATTAGCTTCCAATACTGCATTCTAACCATTGTGCCATATGACTCCTTACTCAATAAATAAGGTGCTCTAGGTTTGACACCAAACAAAATCATGATTACTAAAGTGGTTAATAATAAATTTTGGGTGCTAAGGCTCCTGATAGGTAGGAAAGAAGTAGACCCAAAATGAGGAAGATGTTTTGTTTTAAATTCTTGCATCATATTTCAAATATTCCATTAGGCCATTTCAAAGCAGCAGAACTCAATCCCAGATCAGTTTGGTTGTTCCAGATTTTGGATGAAACAAATATGAGTAGGGTGAGTATTGAGAGTGCATTAAGAGCTGTGGTGGTGCAGTGGTTAGAATGCACTATTGCAAGCTAATTCTGCTGACTGCCAACAGAATGGCAGTTCGATTCACACCGACTCAAGGTTGACTCAGCTTTTCATCTTTCCGAGTTCGGTAAAACAAGCACCCAGATTGTTGGGGGCAGTATGATGACTCTGTAAACCACTTAGAGAAGGCTGTAAATTGTTGTGAAACAGTATATAAATCTAAATGCTATTGGTATTAACCTGTCTTTCCCCTGCAATCTATCCTAACAAACCACTATATGGTATTTTCCCTCAATCCTTTCCTCTACCATCACCACTGGTATTCCAGCATGGCATAGCCTACCTGCTTCCTGATCTCCCTGAATCTTCTCTTCATTGTCTTTCAGAAGAAAGAGGAAATACTGACATTTCTTGCTTGGGTGTTACAATAATGTTGAAAAAAGTGACTTATGACCAGTCCTCACACTAATGACCACAAGGGAAAATTGCAGAGCTCATTCAACCATCACATCAGAAGCCCAGCTATTCCAAAACAAATATTCAGTAAAGTTGAAAATGCCTGAGAATGCAACAGAAAAATAGAAACATTTTTCGAGATTGGAAGATAGTTTTCAGCACAACATAAATCTAGCTCTAAAATGGCCAGAGGTAATTTAGCTCAAGCTGGATATTGATAGAGAAGAAAGAAGTTACCTAACTATTGAATAGTTGCTCTGGGAATACTTGGAAATATTTGACATTTCATTGACTAACTTGATTAATTTTTAGATAGTTTTAGGAGATTTGTTTTGATTAGATCTGTCAATTTCAGAGTTATACTCATGCCATTCTTTCAAAGATGTTCCTTTGGGTACGTTTGGCAGGGACTGATAATCAGGGATGCAAACTTTTAATCGGTGCTTCTCTTGCATGTGAGAATTTAGACCTTCTCTTCCAATTCAACCAAGCATAGAGTTTCCTTGAGAATACATTTAGAAATTTCTTTAGTTCCTGGAGAAGATGTTATCTCTTGAATCCTGTTTGGAATTACAGAACAAAAACAGAATATTTAATTAAAAGTACAGCTAGATCACAAAGTTACATGAAATGGTAAAGTTATGCTTGTGTGCAATTTCCCTTTCCAAATGCAATCTACACATTTAAGTACCAATAAAGGAGAATATTTGTAGCTCAGGATTGAAATGAGGGCTCCTTGGTGCTTTCTGAGATTCCTTGTTTTCTTGAAGATGTTTCATTATTCTAACTAGATGACATCATCAGAACTAGCACTGATGATGTTACCTATTTAGGGGAATGAAACATCTCCAAGAAAACAAGCAAGCTCAGACACCCTTAAGTATTATTTTCTATTATTTTAGAACAATGACCACTAAAAGTGATTGTACCTTTTGTTTTCATATACAAATAATCCCTCACTTAACAATGGTAATTTGGATGAGACACTCTACTGCTAAGCTATGCAATCGTAAAGTGCTATGTTATGTGGCCAGGTAGACTTATGAAAGCAATTGTAATATTCCCAGTTGCTGCTGTTAGGCAAATACCATGTACTGATGGCATCCCACAGTCATGTGATCACTATTTGCTGGCTTCTCCATTGATTTTACTTGTCAGAAGCCAGTGGTGGAGATTGCAAATGGTGATCATGTGACTGTGGGATGGTGTAATGTCATCACTGCGAGCTAATTACCAAGTCCTTGAATTGGGACTATGCAATTATGGGAATGTTGTGACAATGCAACTACAAGGATCCTGTGATGACCCGGGGTGGGATACAAAATAAACACAGCCATGAAAACAGATGAAGCCTCTTTTATTCCTTCACTTTGCTTCAAAGCTCCAAATATCCTTGACTGGAGACAAAAAACTCCCCCACAAGCAGTTATGAAAAGGAGGAAATGCCGTTTAAACTAAAAATGCCTATAAATTGTAAGAGTAAAAACAACAGAAACTACACTGAAGCAATTAAGGGAACCAGGCAAGATAAGGGCTTGAAAACGTCCACAGATATCGGAACACACACTGGAAAGGATGCCAAACTCAGAGAGGAATGATAGACTAGAGATATTTCCACGCTTTGTTTCCAACACTGGCCCATACGCATGTCCATCCTTTTAACCAGTTCTCACAGCTACAGCCCATGAAGAGGATCAAGGCCCTTTCCTCTCCCATAGACCACACCATTCACGTCTCTTCCTTATCCTCTCCTTCCTGTGTGCCCTAGGATGGAGAGGGGATGGGCCTGGGTCTTCCTCTGACTGCCCAGCCAGCCTCTGCCCTTCCCCAGCCTCCTCCCCAACTTCCAGAGCCACACTGCCACTCTCTGTCGACTGTTCTTCCGCTCCCTCGACTGTTCTTCCGCTCCCTCGGAGTCAGTCTTCAACAGGGGCATGACAGATCCATTGTAAATCCCTCTTATTCAGCACCTATGTAATGATCTCTGAATGAGTCATTGTGGACTGGCTGCACAGATAATTTGTCCAAGGACAAGGTACAGTTAATCCTCAACTTACAACAGTTCATTTAATAGCATTCAAAGTTGCAATGGCATTGAAAAAAATGACAATTTTTCATATTTACAAACCCATGATCATGTGATCAAAATTCAGATACATAGCAATACATAGCAACTGATATAGATACATAGTAACTAATATAGTAATTGTGACTACAAACATTTTTTTAAGAAGAATTCTTTCTATCCCTTCCTTGAGGTGCTGTGGACTGAAACTGGATTTACTCTCTGAAACCTGAAGTGTCTCCACTGAGACCGCAAACAATTTTTCCCCAAGCATTATACTTTGTTTTCATTCTTTTAGCTGCTCCTATCACTAACACCATTCTAATAAATCTTAGATAATTTCATATCAATTCTCAATGGACACAATTTTATTGAATGGAAACTACTAATACCTGGAAACTACTAATATCTGGATCCCCCAGATTTAGTTCAGTTGGCTTTAGATCAGGGAGTTGTCTAAATTTGACTCTGAAAAATATGTACAACTGGCTCAATATCAGCCAGTCTTTGAGCACTATATGGGTATAAATATTATTCAGATGAATCCAGCTTTTTAAAATCCATTGAGGGATTCTAGGGCACAGCGTTCATTTGAAGAGTTTCCTTCCTCCTACTTCCTTCTCACCTATATCAATGAATTTTTTCTCCATTGCCTTATCCTTTGAAGAAAATAGTTCAGTTGTGGGAAAAGCCCATGACACTGAAATTACTTTTGCCATTATAAGTTTAATTGCCATAATTAAAAAATGGTGATCTGTTTGACTATTTCAACTACTAAATTATTCTTTGGATAAATCCTTCTCCATGCATGAAACCTCGAACAAATTATCCCTACTTTTAAAAGGTTCTGAGTGGACTCATGTTCAGTAACAACTTTTTTTTATACTTTCAGTACAGGGGCTTTTTTATTTCAAATGATTACATTTGATGAGTAGGAGATTCTGAGTTTGCATGTGTATTTGGTTCTGGTCATGTTTAAACATTAAAAACATAGCTAAGCAATTTTACACCAGGAAAAGTCCCTGACTTAGATATCAACACATTAAGAAGTTATGTATAACTACTTGGATTGGTGGAATCTGCTGCTCATTTCTCTGCTTATGCATTAGATTGCTCTGCCAAGATTGGTTATTGTAATTTCATTATATAGGAAAAGAGGTGATCTTTTAATTATCTTTATATGATTTTTTTTTAAAGTGTAATTTATCAAAAAAAGAGATTATGTAGTTAAAGAAAAAAAAGCTAAATATGTTCTAATGATAAAACTGGATTAATATGATAACTGTGACACATAAATGTGATCCCACCAAATGGTTCATTTGATTGTTGTCGCCGGGGTATGTGGGTGGATGCTGTTCATTTTTTATTGTTTTTATATTGGGATTTTACCTTTGTAAGCCACCTGGAGTCACTAAGAGTGAGTTGGGTAGCCATATCAATTTTCATGAATAAATAAATACCTACCTACTACCTACCTACCTACCTCAGGCTAGCACTTAGAGAGTACCCAACAAGAACCTGGAAGTAATATCCAGATGCCAGAATATCTCTATGCCTACAAAGATCAAACTCATGCAGGAAATTGTTTTCCCTGAACACTTTACAAAATCAAAGCTTGGTCTTCAAAGAAGGAAGATAGGATGACTATTGATACTTTCGAATTCTGGTGTTGGAGAAGAAGGTGAATATGTTGAATAGCCAAGAGATCAAACAAAGGGATCATAGAACAAATCAATTCAAAAGTTCTCATTTGAGGTATTAGTGACTGATACTATAACATCAGTTTCTTTGTGATTTGGGATCAATCTGTAATTGCTTATTGATAAACGGATATGTCTAGCAGCTTTCAGGGAAAGGAAAAGAATGCTCTAGTTCAGGGGTGTCAAACTCAAGGCCTGGAGGCTGGATCTGGCCCACAGGATGCTTAGAGCTGGCCTTTGGGGCTGCCCTGAAAACAGCAAAGACCAGTCCGCGGTGCCTCTCCCAGCAAAAACACAGTTCAAGAGGGCTGTGTGCAGCTCTCCCAAGCTCCATTTTCACTGGCAGAGGGTTGCAGGAGACCAACACAGCTGAAAATGGAGCTCACGATGGCCATGAATGAGCACTTGGGAGCCTTTTTTTGCTGGCAGAGAGCTCGGGCCTCTATAGGTGCCCCTGACCTGCATGGCATCAAGCTGGCCATGCCCACTCTGGCCATGCCCACTCTGGTCCCACAACCCTGATGCGGCCCTCAATGAAATCGAGTTTGACACCCCTGCTCCAGTTTAAATTATCTAGACCAGTGGCGGCTAATCTTTTGGGGCTCCTGTGCCAAAAATTGTGAGTGCGCCAGCACGACTGCACTCGCGTGCCAGTACCCAGAATGCAGTGCGCGCCCCCACGCCCCTGTGCATGCATGTGAAATTCCCCACCCCCCAAGCCACCCTCTTACCTGCACTGCACCTCATAGCTGATTTTTCGGCTGGTTTGAGGCCTTTTTCGGCCTCCCAGAGGCTTGGAAAAAGCCTCTGCAAGGCCTTGCAGGCCAAATTATAGGCCCATTTCATCACTTCCGGTATTACAGGAAGTGATGAAACAGGCCTATAATTTGGCCTGAGAAGCCTTGCAGAGGCTTTTTCCAAGCCTCTGGGAGGCCGAAGAAGGCCTCGAACCAACAACAAAAAAAATCAGCTGTGAGGCATATGCATGCACAGTGAGGTAAGTTTGCCTGCGGCTTGCATGCCAGCACAAATGGCTCTGCATGCCACTTGTGGCACGCATGCCATAGGTTCGCCATCACGGATCTAGACTATGAAACTTGCTATAATTTCAAAAAAGCTATATGTTAAGTTTGCATGAAGAGTCAGACGCGGAGTGCTTCAGTGAAGAGTTTATTAGTGACTACAGCTCATAACAGACCCGATTTGGCTGGGCTGTGGCTGCTACTTAGAGCCAGCAGCTGCAGTTGCCAGCCAATCAGAGTGCAGGATTTTCCCGCACTTTTTAAACCAATCATTTCTGACATTTTACAAGAACAGTTCAAACTAAACCAATGACATTCAAACCTGCACACATAACACCCCTCCCCACTAGGTTCAGTCCATACTCAAACCCCAACCTATCTAATGTATTCTTTTAAATAGATGGGGCTCTTACATGTACGTTGAGACCTTCGTGGTTCAGAAGTTTCAAAGTTCTCACCCAGTGAGAGAGGAAATGTGTCTGCTCACATTTCTCTACTCGGGCTTCCAGTGGAAGAAGACCCTGTTTGATTGTTGCAATCTGGTCTCTCCTCCCAACCCATCTCCAACCCAATGTCAGCACCCAAGTCAGGTAGTGATGTGCAATCTTCCACTTGTAAAGATGGATTTTGGCATTGTGACAGGTTTTGGGGTGATTCCTGTCGTAATGGCTCGTTACACATGGGGTTGATTCTTGCTTGCTGATTATCCTCATGCTCCTCCCCCTCCCCCCTAGAAAAGGCATTAGATATGGGAACTAGAGAGGAACAATTGCGATGTTCCTGAGGTAATCTGGATCTAAGCTGATCTATGTGCCTGTTCCAGAGGACTCCATCCTCTGTTTGCAGCCTGTAAGAACGAGGGCCTGTGGTTTGAGTTATTTCAGCAGGAATCCATGAAGGTTCACCCATAAGGTTCTTAGCATAAACAGAATCACCCACACTGAACGTGCGAACTTTGCTAGTGGAATCAAGTGGTGCGTTGGGTGCGTAAGTGGGATGAAGGCGGTCAAGGGAAGACCTAAGTTTCCTACCCATCAACAACTCTGCTGGGGATAAGTTGGTTGATGGGTTAGGAGTGATGTGCTGAACACTAAGAAGTTTTTCAACTTTCTCAGTGATGTCCCCAGGAACCAATTGCTAAAGCTTTTCCTTGGTAAAACGTACCATGCGTTCAGCCTGGCCGTTAGCCGAAGGGTGCCCAGGGCCTGTCAGGGCATGTCTGATACCCAGTTGTGCTAGATAGGATTCAAAAAGTTTGGATGTAAATTGAGGGTCATTGTCAGAGACAAGAATATCAGGTAACCCGTGGGTTACAAAAAGCTTTTTAAGCTGCTTGATGACAGCATCAGTAGTGGTGGATGCCATAGGAATCACCTCTAGCCATTTGGAATATGCATCAACTATAATAAGGAAGGTGTGCCCTCTGGTAGGGCCAGCGAAATCAATGTGAATCCTAGACCATGGGCCCCTAGGACATTCCCATTCCTGTGTGGGGGCGAGAGGTGGGGCAGGCCTGACTACCTGACAGTTGGGACAAGATGCAACCCAGTTTTCAACCATTTTGTCAATACCTGGCCACCATACATAACTCCTGGCCAATCCCTTCATCCTCACAATACCTGGATGGCCCTCATGTAACATTTCCAAAACCTCTTTTTGCAGTTTTGCAGGAATAGCCACCCTGTTACCCCACAAAATACATCCTCTTAATACAGATAATTCAGTTTGCCTGGATTTAAAAGGTTGAGCAAGGTGAGGTAGATCTTGAAAAGGCCAACCTTTCTTAATCCAGCCTATAACAGGAGCCAATAAAGTGTCTTTGGCAGTCTCTCTGGCAATTTCAGCAGCGTGTACTGGAAGCTTGGCAACAGTTTCCAGGAAAAAGGTGTGTGCCTCAGGTTCAAAGTCCTCAGTGTGAAACGGAAGTGGGCAGCGACTCAAAGCATCAGCATGGCCAATGTCTTTGCCAGCCTTGTGGATGAGCTTGTATAAATAAGCAGCAAGAAATTCAGTCCACCTCAGCATTCTTGGTGACAAGATAGTGGGTGTAGGTTTGTCTCCTGCCACAATGCCTAACAAAGGTTTGTGATCTGTGACAATGGTAAATGTTCTCCCATATAGATACTCATGGAATTTCTTGACAGCTGCAACAATTCTTCCTTGTCCAATTGGCTGTAATTTCTCTCTGCTTTGGTCAAAGTGCGAGAGTAAAATGCAATAGGGGCTTCCCTCCGCTGGGAAGCCTGTGGCTCAAACCCCCACACACTCCAAAAGGGGATGCATCACAAGTCAGTACAACAGGCAAATTCTCAGAGAACTGTATCAGTACAGCATCAGACGTGATTAGTCTTTTAATATTGTTAAATGCTGATTGTTCCTTCCTGCCCCGGACCCAAGCAGATTTTTTGTCCAGTAATCTGTGTAATGGTTCTGCAATGGTTGCCTTTTGAGGTAGGAACATGTGATAAAAGTTAATAAGTCCAAGGAAGGCTTGCAAATCTGTTTTGCATTTTGGTCTAGGGGCTTCTTTGATTGCTTGAACCTTGGCATCTGTAGGGTGGATGCCATGCTTGTCAATCATATAGCCCAAGCACTCAACCTTGTCAGTTTTAAGAGTGCATTTTTCTTCCTTGACTTTTAACCCCGCTTTCATGAATCTGGTAAGGACTTCTCTGAGTCTCTCTTGTAATTGAGTGTCATTTTCAGCAGAGATTAATACATCATCAAAGTAAGGCACTACCCCTGGCAGTCCTTGGAGCATCCTTTTCATAAGGCTTTGGAAGATGCCTGGTGCCACTCTTACTCCAAACTGTAACCTTTTACATTTGAAGGCACCTCTATGAGTCACAATGGTTTGGGCCTCTGCAGTGGCATCATCAACTGTTAGTTGTTGATATGCCTGGGCCAGATCCAATTTGACAAAGACTGTACCCCTGCCAAGTGAATGTAATAAATGATGCACCACTGGAACTGGAACTGGATATGCGCTCTGTTGAAGCGCATGGTTCAATGTCCCCTTATAGTCTCCACAGATTCTTACTGACCCATCAGTCTTGACTGGTGTGACTATGGGTGTCTCCCATTTGGAGTGGTCAGTGGGCTCTGAAACTCCTTGAGCTATTAGTTTATCTAATTGTGCATCAATTTTTTCCTTTAAAGCAAATGGGACCCTTCTGGGCTTTAAGCGAATTGGGGGCACCTTGGGATCTAGATTGAAAGTGATAGGGGTCCCCATATACTTGCCCAATCCATCGCTGAAGACCTCTGGAAACTCAGACTTCAAGGCCTTCTCCCATTCAGTGTTGCTCACGTGATTGATACCAGTCACCTTGATGCCTAATGCATTGAACCACTCAAGTCCCAGCAAGCTTGGGCGATCCTTGTCCACGATGGTCAGGGGCAAACGTTTGGTGTGGCCTTTGAACTTCACGTTGAATTCTCTTGTTCCAACTACTGGAATCTTGTTCCCTTGGTAGTCTTTAAGAGTCAGTGCTTGCTTCTGGAAATGTTTCGTCTGAATGTTAGGGAGTAGTCTGTGAATAGTGTCCCATGACACCATAGATAAATAGGAGCATGAGTCCACTTCCATTTGGCAAGGCCTTCCTTCAATGAGTACCTTCACATGTACTTTTCTGCTTCTTAAGGGTGAAGAGTGACCAATAGTGACTGTTTGATGAGTTTCATTCTTCCCATTTGCTTCTGTGTTGTGCCCCATTTTCTCACTGAAGTTGTTAGGCTTGAATTCTTTGTCAGGAAACTTTCTTCTGTGGGGTGGAGTTCTGGATGATTTGCAGACTCTTGCTAGGTGACCTCTTTTTTCACAACGGAGGCAGATGGTATCAAGAAACTTGCATTCATTGTGGGGGTGGCTTCCCACACAACCTCTGCAGTAAAAATCTTGCCTCTTTCTTCCCAGATCTTTCTTTTTCCTCTCCATTCTGAGTCTATAAATTCCTTCCTCCACCTCACTACAGTCTGACTCAGAATCTATTTGCTTGCAATGAGTTGTTGTGGACTTTTCCACATCAGGATGGCTTGAGGCCTTGTTAATTTTCTTCATGGCTGCTGCTGATGACTTGGTGGCTTCTGCTGAGGAGGCCTCTTCTATGGCTTCCTTCAACGTGATCTTAGGTTTTAATAATAATTTGCTCTGAAGCACCTTGTCTTTGAGGCCTAGAACAAATCGATCGCGCATGGCCTCTTCCAAGTTGTTAAACTCGCATGCACCCCCAATGTCTCTTAAACTTGCCACGAAGTCGTTAACATTTTCGCTTTCCCCTTGATCCTGACGGTAAAACTCATGTCTCTTAATGAGGCATGATACTTGTGGGGCGTAATGGGCCCTTAAAAGCTTTTCTAAATCAGGCCATTCCATTACCTTCACATCTGCAGCTCCCACCAATGCCTTCGCCATCTTGAAAACTGCCGGACCACAGTGCGTAAGAAAGACCGCCCTCTTCCGCTTCTCGGAAATGTCGGCAAGATCGTTTCCCTCCAAATACATTTGGAAACGATCCGCATACGAGTCCCAGTCTTCTGCCGTTGGATCGAACGGGGTTGGGGGGGTGTTCAGCGCAGCCATCTCTCTCAGCTTGTTTTCCGTGTTGTCTTCTCTTCAGGAAGGATCCCACCTTCGTCGCCAGTGTTAAGTTTGCATGAAAAGTCAGACACGGAGTGCTTCAGTGAAGAGTTTATTAGTGACTACAGCTCATAACAGACCCGATTTGGCTGGGCTGCGGCTGCTACTTATAGCCAGCAGCCGCAGTTGCCAGCCAATCAGAGTGCAGGATTTTCCCGCACTTTTTAAACCAATCATTTCTGACATTTTACAAGAACAGTTTAAACTAAACCAATGACATTCAAACCTGCATACATAACACTATATACTTGGTTTCTAAATGGGATCATGTTTAGTGACCATTCAAAGTTTCATCAGCACTGAAAAAAAAGACTTATGACCGGTTTTCACCCTTATAACCCTTGCAGCATCCCCATGGTCACGTGATCAAAATTTGGACACTTGGCAACTGGTTCTTATTCATGATGATTGCAGTGTCCCAGGGATCACATGACCTTCTGCGACCTTCTGCCAAGCAATGTCAATAGGGAAGCCAGATTCACTTTACAACCATGTTACTAATGTAGCAACTGCAATGATTCATTTAACAACTGTGGCAAGAAAAGTCATAAAATGGAGCAAAATTCCACTTAACAACAGTCTCATGTAGCAACAGAAAATTGTGGTCATAGGTCAAGGACTACCTGTAGTTGAAAATCTGTACCTTAAAGCCAGTCATGAGGTAGCTGCAGTTTAGCAGATATTCTAAACATTTTAGCGTTTTAAGTTCTCATTAACTTACCTATCTGTGTAAAATATCTAATGGAAATTAACACTGGGATCTCTCTTAAAATATACATTCATTTTAATAACATCAATCTTGCCCCAAAAACGTAGTGGAACTTTTAAGCACTGAGTTATATCTAGTGAAATTGCATCTGTACATTCAGTCATATTTAATTCAACATATTGTAATATATTTCAAGAAACATGTAAATCCAGGTATTTTATAGAGTTGGTAAAAACTGTAAATCCTAATCTCCTACAGCTACCTGTAGAGATAGTAGATCCCAAAGGCAACAAATTAGACTTATTTCAATTTTTTTTATTCCAATTAATATTACAACCAGAATGTAAAGTGTATTGCTGTGTAATTTCAACAAGTTTTGCTAATGACATTGCACAATGATCAAGAATAGCCATAATATTGCATGTAAGTAATATCTAGATTCTTTTTTCAAAAATAATTTTTATTGGAAATTTTAAGAGCAATAGTAAGGACTGATACAAATTAGAACATAGAAAATGGGGGGAGGGGGAGACAGAAATAACAAAGGCTAAACTTTAAAATAGAAAGTAGAAAAAAGAGAAAGATATAAAGAGACAAAGGTATAAAGAAGCAGCTTCAAATATTTTTCACAGCAGTAATAAGTAAAATTATATTTTATAAATAATAATTATAATTTTATTTAAAATAAAATATTTGTGTCAGAAAATACCTGGGTGAAGAATTTACTTAAGCAGGAGTGAAAAAATAGAGTTGCTACGTACAATATAAACTGTAAATCCTCAACTACTTCCAAAATGTATACTGACTGATGATCCATGGCAAATATGTAGGGAGGAAAGGGTGACAATAAGCAGGCACACAATAGTGAGTATCCCTGTTGTTTGCATAGAGTGCTTGTGGGAGTCAGTGTCACTGAATTTCTTTCACTGTGTATTCTCATGTGTGTGTTTACTCTCTCGTAATCTACTCTTCTCCAATCTTTTCTATTCTCTGCATGGGGGGAAAAACACAGTACAACAGCTACTGACTGATACTTCAGGTGTATACATTTTAATGGATATTCAAATTGTTTTACTTAACCCAAATTTAAGTGTTACTGCTACAAAAGACAAAGCTTTTGTAGCACCAAAGAGAATGTCTTAGGAGAGAAATATTCAAATGTCATCTGAAATTACAGAATTAGATTCACAGAAATCTATTAATTAGGCCTAATGTACAGTCCTCAATTTGATCCTCCAAAACAGAGTGCTCCAATTTTTCTGGCTTTGCGGACTAGTGGGTGAAGGAAAGGGGGTGGTTTTGCGCTAGTGGTGGGCAAGCACGCACATACAGCTCCATTTGCATGGGTGATGGGCACGCACGTCTGTGGCTCATGCAACTGGAACGCATGTGCCCATTCTTACTCTCTAATCACATAAGTGGGGATGCGCTTGCGTACTCGACTCCCACTTTCATGGTCTGGTTCCAAAGGGCTCAAGGCCCTGTGGTGGGCTGCAGTCCAGAGGTTGGGGACCCCTGCTCCAAAACTAAGGAAACAAGTCAAATCTGAAACTGCTTTGAAATGCATATTTTCTAGCTTTAGATTTTTAAAATATTGTCTATTAACTTGAATTCCCATGTATATTCTTGTAGTATACAGTCTGACAAAAAAAATTAAAGAAACTTCTTTGTCTTAGAATCTTGAACTTGATTAAAGTCTCCAGCATACATTATATATTGATAGTTTGTGGGATGTAATTTTGCAAATCTGTTTATGAAACATTTTAGGAGTGTTCTTAATAAGGCCACAAAAGTTAAATGGAACACTACAGAAGTAGCTATCTTAAGTGTAAACAAATTAAAATGTTGTTCACTCTTAATGTATTTGTATTCCATATCACTTTTAAGATTTAGAAGAGCTTTAACTGCTGCCCATTTCATTGTCTTCTTCTCAAGATTTTGAAATAGAAATAGAAAAAAAAATCAACGCCACAGAAAATATAGCTAAAGTCCTCCCTTACTGCCAGCAGAACATGGGCTTTTAGAGAGATGTTCTTTATCAACAAGTTATCCTCTCCTATCTCAATTTGGAAGGCACTCTGAAGTTTAACTTACACTACTAGATTATCACCTAATTTTAGTTCCCTAGATATGGCAACATTTTGATACATCATGTGTAAACTTCCCCTACAGATGGCCAATAACAATTAATGATGTAGTTTAGAGCTTATTTTATTATGTAGATCCCGTGACCACATTAATAAAGTTCTCTTATCCACCGCTATTAGATTGATGAAGACTGCCATACATTTCGATTTATGGGTATTTTTTAGCTTTTTAGCCTTTTAGTCTCATTGCCATTCTCTTCTATATTATTTGATTTGACAGTATAAAATATATACTGACAATATAAAATAAGTTATTATTCCCTAGCTTGCATTATTAATGTCTAAATTATATAATCTGTGCTGCAGTCTTAACAGTATCAGAATCACATTAGTTTGAACTAGCAGCTTGAATCTTTTGTTGTTTCTCACAGTATATATAGCAATGTTTTCATTGGATGTTTTTTTGATGCTTGATTGCTGAAATAAAAGTTTGAAACCTAATACGGTATATGTATGCTAGATACCTCTACCTAAAGGCAGGACGGATTTTGTCTGTTTCAATTCACATTTCAATTGTTATAGTTTAAGTTGGATTTTTAGAAAAAGGGAAACTCACTTGTTTTAACTAACACTTTTCTGCGATATTTGAATACATGTGTGTCTGAATATTCAACTCAGTGGAAAACACAATATGTAGAACATAAGTGCTATTGAGGCACTGGAGTAACAATGTTTGCATTATAAAAGTATACAAAAAATGGAAATATACTAATGGTCTTATAAAGAACTGTGCAAAAATTGGATCTGTGTTTGTGGTTTATAGGGAAAAGGAAGTTATAGTAAGCATCCTGACTTTTGAATCTAAGAGGAAGCTTTCATCACTTGAATTCCTCTTTTATGCCATTAAGTTCCTATTAAATTCCTGAAGCTGCTGAGATCTGTTCCAAATCAATATTAATTTTCATGTTAGCCTCAGGCATTGTCCTTAATCTGCTATTGCTTTTTTCCTACAGCAGTTGATGAATTGGTCATGCAGGGCATATAATCCCTGTTCAAATAATAATAAGCCCCAAAATTTGACTTGTTTCTCTCTCTCTGCTCTCTCTCTCTTTGTCTATGCAACATGGGGGGAGGGGGAGGCAGATCCATGAATACCAAAAAGAACATTCCAAATATGTATGTTTCTCTAAATAAATTTCTAAAGGGACCTGCAAGTTGTTTCTTGGGTCATTTATTTATTTTCAGGAAGCCTGAGTGTAATTGTATCCTGTTGCCCCTTCAAAACTATCAGCATCATACAGAGGCATGTTAGTAGCATTCAAAGGCAGTGAAATAATAGGAAAAATATAACAGTAGGTTCTTCAATGAAAGCATGAACAAAACAGCAAAAACAGTAAAAGAAAATCCATTCTGTATAAGATGTACATATGGTAGATGCATTGTTCTGTGCATATAGTATTGGTTAACAAATGGGTAAACATATTAGAACAGAACAGAACAGAACAGAATAGAATAGAATAGAATAGAATAGAATAGAATAGAATAGAATAGAATAACAGAGTTGGAAGGGACCTTGGAGGTCTTCTAGTCCCTGCCTAGGCAGGAAACCCTACACCACTTCAGACATCTTTTTAAAACTTCCAGTGTTGGAGCATTCACAACTTCTGGAGGCAAGTTGTCCCAAGAATGCAAACTGGTTACAGGGAAGATGGAATTAGTTAGTTTCACTTTCATAAACTTTCCAACGTGCAGATAAATCTGAAACTTGGAGATTCTGTCCTAACATTCATACCTATCCATCTATGTGGCAGTGATGAAACTGGAGCCAACTACAGCATCAAATGTTGTACCATATCCATGTTGTTGAAGTAATACATCTGTAGTGGCATGATTCTTAGCCACATATTCATGTTTTCCCTCCAGAAATTACAATTGAATGAAACTGTGGCCCTTCAAATTCTCACAGAAGCATGCAGTGTGGATTGCGCATGCATGTGCAAAAATGTGCCGCATAGGTTGCACACACATGTGCAGAAGCACACAGCGTGGGTTGTGCATGCATGTGCAGGAGGCATGGGGTCCCATGCACATTGCCTTCTGGGTGATGGCACACGAGCACGAGCAGACAAGCGCGCGTGCAATTATCGGCACGGGAGTCCAAAAAGGTTAGCCACCACTGGCCTATGTGTTCTAAAATATGATAGAAGCAACATTTACAGCATTCTCAGGAATTGTTCAGAAACTTTTCCAGCCACATTTAATTTTAGTTTTCCCTCTTAGACAGTAGACTTGTTTACACATGTATATTCATGTGCCATATCTAATGTTTATTGCCATTCACAAATTAAAGACAAGTTACAGCCAGAAATTTTAGAGCTCATCTTTGCATCATTTCAAAACTCCCTCACACAATTCAGCTGCTAGTCATCAAGGGCAGAAAAATTAAAATATGTACTACAAACTTATAAATAGGCTTGTTCTGGCATATTACTGGTAGGCAAAGGAAGCTTATGAATAGGATATAATAGTATAAAAGCAATAGTTTGTATTTTGTTATTTTTGCATAAGTCATATATTCATAAATTTACTCACAAAACGTAACTTTAGTTTAAATCTACTAATTGCAGTCAAAACTCTGAGCATGCCATTTGCTCATTTTTTTCCCTATCTAAATGCTTTCTTTTGGCTTGTACCAGAGAATGGATGTTAATTGTAGCCATTGGAATAGCTTTCTATGTGCAACAAGCCATCAATAAAACTGTATATAAAGTTCTGCTTTATGTTCAGTAATTAATTGATTCTTTCACACTGACAAATGCTAGTGACTTTCTTAATTAAATTGTGCAAGTTATGGAAATTGCATTGTCAGTTTGTTTATTCATGTATGAAATCCATCTGGCGCTGTTTAATATTTTCCTTCATAATGTAGCTTTTTAGAAAAAAAAGTAACAGTTTGGGTGAAACCAAAAACAGTTATGGAAAAGATTATTGTATTTGATTCAACTTGGAAGACTACATTTCACCAGATTGATAAAACTCCATATTCTTACCTGCAAAGTCAAAATCTTATGTCTGAATTTTCTTTAATTGGACAAACTGCAAAAGGTATGGAATGTGTTAGTAGTATTCTGGTTTTATTTTTCTGTAATAATAATGAAGGGTGGTTTGTTCTGAATCTGTGAAAATTCTCCCTAATCCACTTGCTTAGGAAAAAAAATATGCATACACCACACCCCTCACATCAGATTTGGAGGAGATTTCAAAATAATTTAGATAGGTGTAAAATGGAGAAGAACCTGAGATAAATCCAGTCAACTGCAGATTTTTTAACCATTTTAACTAATGCATTTGCCATAATGATGAGAAAACTGTAGAAAGCCAGTAAAAGAGCTTGTTAATAAGCTGTGTCATTAAATATATCATGTGATCATCTTAAGGAGTCATTAACAAAAAAACTTGAAAGACAAGCAACAATATCAGATTTCAATAGAAGAGCATATCTGTAGTTCAGGGTTGAACTGTGATGTCTTGGTATTTGGTGGTTTGCTTATAGACCTTTCATTATCTGACTAGAGAACATCATCAGTGCTAATCTGTTTTCTGAAGCATCTGACAACTATGCATGTTTCCAATAGAAGAAAACATACATAGTTTAGGGTTGAACTGTGGAGTCCTTGGTGTTGTCTGAACTTCGTTGTTTGCTTGCAACTGTTTCATTACCTGATTAGGTAACATTATTTGCAACCAAAAAAAACAAGCTTAAAGAGCCTTGAAGAATCCATAATACCAGATTTTCTTGAATGAAAACAAATTTTTATCTATTGTTTTGATTCAGGAACTGAAGCAGTCTCTGGTGAGAACTTGATATAAAACACATGTTGGTTCATCTAGTTCTCTTAGTGGAACCTTGATAGTATTTATCATGGCACCTTTCATGAAATCTTCAGCTGAAATAAAATCTGCAAAGCCTCATTAATGCACAGTTTTGTAACTCTAACAGAAATAAATCAAGAACTTTGGTATCTTTCTTCATATGCATTTTAATTAGATTTAATTTGAAATGAGTGTAGATGGGTGAAAAACTCACAGTGCCATCCTCTTTCTCTAATGTGGATTTTGTGATGTTTTTCTCAAAAACTTTTGCCGGAATCATTTAATTTAATCAGTACCACAAAGGTCGCTATCTCTTCAGTTTGTCAGCGATGATTATTGTTAAAAGAGTTCATTCCAATTCTGTTAAAATCACACTTTACAAAGGCAACAACACTTTTCATTTTGAGATTTTATTGGCTGAGAAAATAGTTATTTGATAATTACTAAAAGGCAATGTCGACAATTTGCTGTAAAACATAGATTTAAATATATGTATCCTTTTTTTTGCAGATAGCCTGAGGAGATTGTGAATATTTATAAATTGCTGGTTAAATACTTTAAAGCAACAATTATCTTAACATGAACAAATTGTAAGATAATTGGATATGAAGGAAATAGAAATTGAAAGCTGGCAAATTTAACCAGGCAGGATGATTTCAAAATTTACATTTTATATTCAGACCCAAGCATAGGTAACCTTTCTGTCATTTCTGAAAATGTCATTTAAACAATCTCTCTAAAGAAGAGGGGGGAAATTATTGAGACCCTGTCCCGTAGAGAGGGATTGAAAAGTGCCAAATACTCAGTAAATGTGTTCTTTGAGTACCATATTGTTGTATAGTGCTGTACCTTGGACCCAATTAAAATTCTAGATTAAGTTGTTCTTTTGGATACAGAGCAAGGCAAGAAAAGTTATTGTCAGTGGCGTCTGAAAAAAAAGAAGTAGCTGCATTTTGTTAAGGACTAGGTTTTGAAAGTATCTAAAGGGAAAAAATGTGTATGTGCATAGACTGTCATCTTACATATAAGACCTATACTTTTTAAATGTTGTTATTCTTTGTCATTCCTTGAAAGTGTAGTATATGTTGCTAATTATTATTAGGACAAAAAAGATTATACATGAATACATAATTATGGAAAGCTTCACTATATTTTTCTTGTCATTTCCTTTTAAATTAAACAGTTTGACCCCCCCTGCTCCATTTACCTGCTACATATTTATCTTTGTTACTAGATAGATTGAAAACAATTTTATTTGAATTAATGATGTCCCTACATCAGGAATGGCAGTATACTTTGTAACCGAACAGAACTTTTTGTGATGGCATAAACTGATTACTTCATTTTTTTCTGAGGCATATGGTTTTGGTTCATTTGTTGAATTGTATTTTGATTGCAGCTAATTATATTGAGAACAAGTATCACTATAAGTCCTTATTAAATCAAGATGGCTGTTCTTCCTGTATGCATCATATAATCATTTTCACTGTTTGCTTGAATGACGGGAAATGATTTTAAGAGTGAATTTTATTTTATTCTAGAGTTATTGCCCAGCATTAGTGCTCAGTATATTTCTCCCAATATTAAGCAATGTTTGAGACATGTATGGACTTCCTTGAAATTCCTTGTAGATAAGGATCTATAGATAAGTACACTGAGTTTAAAGATGATTGGTAAATACTTATAGGGATATAAACCATTCTATAGACCCCTGGCTACAATATTTGTATGATAGTATGGTCCTATTAGGCTTAATCACAGGCCAATATCTTTGAGGGTTCTACTTCCATTATCATCTTACGTTTAATAAAAACCTTAATATAAAGCTGTAAGGCATGGGTTGGAGGATGGGGAAATACCTGACTACATCTGGAATATGTTAAAAAAACTATGGTATATTGGATTACAGCAAGTGAACAAGTGAGCCTTGGTGGTGCAGGCTGTTAAACACCTAGCACTTAGTTCCAGCTGCCTGCAATTAGTGCAGGCTCGAATCCCACCAGGCTCAAGGTTGACTCAGCCTTCCATCCTCTTGGGGTAGGTAAATTGAGGACCCAAGATGGTTGGGGGCAATAAGCTGACTTTGTAAAAATGCTGCTTGAGGGGGGCCAAAAAAAAAGCCCTAGTAATAAGCAGGCATATATAATAGAATGAAGGCTATTGCTGAGCGCATTGGGTTGTGCTCTAAAGATTGTAAGCCGCCCTGAGTCTCCGGAGAAGGGCAGAATATAAATGTAAATTAAAAAAAAAAGGAATCACAGGAGATTTTTCAAAAAGTTTTAAACATTAACTGTCAGCTCTTCAAGTAGTCCAGACAAGAAGCACAAACCATGAGTACTAACACCAACTTTTTTTTTAACAGAAGAGGGTGTTGATACAAATTACAGAAACAGAATCTTGCAAATCTGAAAGCATTTCTCAAAGCTTTTACTTTTCAGCAAACCAGGGAAGGTCTTCTCTGAAATGGATCCCATGCCCCTTTTGTTTCTGTGGGTTATCTTTTGCATGATTGTTGTCTAGTCTGGCTCTTCCTCCTGTCTCCCAAGGTCATTCCCACATTCCCCCACATTAATATCTTTATTTTTGTCTATAATAACATTTTCATATTAGCTGTTATAACTATACCAGTTATAGCTATAACAGCTGTATTATAGTTCAGCAAGATTTGAGTAGACAGTTTAAAGAGAAAAACGAAGAAAACTCATGTCCCTTAATATAGACTTGGCATGTTATTGCTTCTGTCCTTCATCAGTAACTTCTCATCTCATCTGTCTTGCTTGCCCAGTTGACCTTTCTCCTCCAAAAGAGAAAAAAATATCATTTTCTCTCTTAGCTGGCTCAGATTGACTAGATTCACTTAGTTGAACTTCTGCCTATATTGTGCAATTTCAGTTTCATATCTGCCGATCTTCTTGGCTATAGCTGTTATTTGCTGCTTATTATTTCCAGTGCTTCTTTGATTTTCCTTGTTTCTAATTCGTATTTCTTAATCAGGTATTCTTTGGCCTTGTTGTTCTTCAACTTCTTTTCTTTCATCTATTCTAGCTTACTTGCATCAGATCATAGTTTGCTGGTCTTAATTTCCAACCTTATCTTCCATTTTGGGGGTGCACTGTTTTGACTTGTTTTGTTCTTCATTGGTTTTTTTTTGTTTGTTTGTTCTTTTGTTCAGCCATGGTGGCGCAGTAGTTAGAATACAGTACTGCAGGCTACTTCTGCTGACTGCCGGCTGCCTGCATCTTGGCAGATCGAATCTCACCAGTCTCAAGGTTGACTCAGCCTTCCAGCCTTCCAAGGTTGGTAAAAAGAAAATCCAGATATTTGGGGGCAATATGCTGACTCTGTAAACTGCTTAGAGAGGGATGTAAAGCATTGTGGAGCGGTATATAAGACTAAGTGCTATTGCTATTGCTATTTTGCATCCCAGGTATTTGGTTACAATGGCAGCCATGCTGTACATAAGTTGGTTTGTTTCTTGCAGTGAGCTGGTACTTCTAATTGATATTAAGATATTGGCACCTTTTAATACTTGTGCTGGCTGTTTCTTTAGAATAAGGGAAGGAACCTTCTTCTGTTGCTTTTGTGTTGTCCTAGATGGTCAGTTATTCTTTGTTTCAGTTACTTTTGCTCAGTTAGAAAGCTTTGTTCTTTCAGAGAAGGCAGAGGAGATGATGTCTGGTTTGGGAATGAAAATGATTCAGTATGTATGCTGGTTTCTTCTACTCCGGCCTCTCCCTGGTTTTCCCCTATAGTCTGACTTATTTCAGGCAAGGCTTCAGTTTGTTCACCCTGGGTAGATCTTTGCCATCCTTCCAATTCTGCTTTTGGGAATACTTTATTTTTGTATTACAAATTGATATTGATCTGATAGTCACTATTCTGTTATTTCTGATTTCAAATGCTGTTCTTTTCAGATGCTGTTCATCCTCTTCTTGTTAGGCTGTTGATTTTTAATAACAAATTCTTTTTGTTTTCAATCTTTGTATATTCTCAACAGATAAACATTTCTTCTTCCAGTAGATCTTTGACTGTTGACCCTAGTTGCTCAACCAAAAATACTATAGATCATTTGTCACCAGATATCCAGGAACTCCAACATATAGTATGGTCCTTGTTGACCAAGGTGATGACTGAGCTGGTATGGGTTTCAGTAAATTATGTCTCATCATATTGTTTATTGGAGAGACACTCTTTGTCAAGCTCCTTTGATGAGATCTGACCAGTATGATTGAACTTCTGGCTTAGCTTTTACCCTCTTCAGAGCAGAATAGCAATAGCACTTAGACTTATTTACCACTTCACAGTGCTTTTACAGCCCTCTCTAAGCGGTTTACAGAGTCAGCATATTGCCCCCAACAGTCTGGGTCCTCATTTTATCGACATCGGAAGGATGGAATGTTGAGTCAACCTTGAGACTGGTGAGATTTGATCTGCCAATTGTAGGTAGCCGGCAGTCAGCAGAAGTAGCCTGCAGTACTGCATTCTTACCACTGCACCACCACAAGCTCCACAACCACTTCTCAGTGACTCTGGGCAGCTCACAACAATCAAAGTAATTATAATTAACATTGATTTCCTTGAGTACATATACTAAGTATATGTAGCTTATTCTTTAAAACCCAGTAACTAAATATATTAACATTAATAGTTAATAATTAATAATATACTGTGATTAAGCACATTTCAATGTATTATGTATAGACAGAAACACACAGTTATACATAGATACAGAGAGGACTAAAACATAAACAGATCTCCCCCCCCTTTTTTTTAGTACTGTGCATTGGTTTTAAGAAATCAATATATTCAATAGTAATTTGTAAGGCAATAAATAAAAGATAAACAGGAAAGAAAAAAGAAAAATAATGGTTGCTTGTAAAGGATCGTTCTACATAGCTTTCAACTTTAAGATGAATTGTGCTAGAGTTGCCTGGATATTCTGACACTGAATAAATTTACTGCATAACAAAAGCTTTGCATTTTTACGGCATGGACAAGATGATGATGTGTTGGGTTTTTTTTTTCATTTTTGTTTGCCTTGCCCTCCATCTTTTATTTTTGTCAGTATAATGACTGTTTTTATATAAATTTTATTAAGTTTTAAAGAGAACATGAAAATATACACAAACTAGTACAGAATGAAAAAATCAAAGAAAAAGACAAAGACAAAAGGATTTGATTTTTTAAATTATAAAATAAATTCAATAGAATGAAAGGTTTCCCCCCCTATAAATACGGCTGTTGTAAATGCAACGGTTGGTTGGGATGCGTTAGTCATTAAGTGAACGCTGAGGTCATAAAGCTAATCCATTGTTTGCAATGGGTGTTTTTTTTGCTGGAAACTGGAATTCCAGCAAAAAAAAAAATTGTTGTAAATCTTAGTCATGTGAATGTAGGATGCTACAAACAGCCATAAATGTGGGCTGATTGCTGGGGGCTGAAAATGCAAACATGACCATAGGGGTGGCTGTGATTAGAACTTAATAAGTAGCCCTGGGGCGGTATGTTGTAACTTTAACCATTTGCTAAGTGATCAGTCATAAATTGAGGACTACATCTATTCAATGATACAAGACAAAGACTAATTTTTCTGCACAAAATTTTATAATGCCTTTTTAAAAAATAAATTCTTCATACCTCTTTTAGGGAGGTTTGCGCAGATGTGATTTTGAAGGCTGACAATGTTTGCTACTGGTATAAGTTTTTGCACAGTATGATCTATGAGAGAGTATTGACTAACCTGGCATGCAGTTTATACATGATGATATCCTTGATTGTAAATGCTGTACAATCTGATTTTCTTTTTAACTCCCTTCCATTTTCATATAATTAAATTATTCGTTAATCTTTTGAATATGCATTCAGTAAAACTGTTGGATTCATAAAACAGTATTTTGGTGTTACTGTAGGTAGAGAAAAATTTTGAAAGTTTATTATAAAAGAATAAAATATGAATGTTATCCATTTACTCATTTTAAATAGGATTAATTTATAACATTGTAATCCTTCTTACTATGGTTATTATAGATTTAATTTTTTTTCTTAACCTAGAAAGATGACTCATGGAACCTGCCAAGGATGTCTTTTGTTTCCATGTTTTAATTTGAAACTAAAACTATTGACTTTCCATACTGGACATCTGTGGTGATAGATATAACAAGCCATTAGAATTAAAAATGTTTGACTATATTACAGCTACCAACTTCATTGTTTGTCAGAAATTCACAGCAGCTTCACAGTAAAATGCAAAATACCTACCTCTTTGGATATTGGTTGGAAATCATCAAATATACTTGAATTAATTTTGATACAAAGCAGAAGGAGCTTGTGTTTCTGTATAGGAAATTACAACATTCATGGGATTGTGTTGAGCAAATCTCACAATTTGATACCGATTAAATTGCTCAAACATGCATGCTTGTTTCCAATCCCTAGATTCATCTTCCCTGATGGGGTCCTGTTGTGACTTGGATGTCTTTGCCTTCAACAAGTTTGAACAAGTTGTTTCATTTGAAAGTTGTGAGGGTTGGGGAGAAGAGAGTGTAGATGAAAGCACAATTCATTACTTGGGCCTGAATTTGACTAGACTTTAGAAGCTGAGATGACTATGTACATGTGTGTTTCTTTCTTTTAGCTGTGTAATTTTTAGGTTATTTAATATCCTACAAGTTGAAATTAAATAAAATGAAAGTACAGCTTGACCTTTTCAGTATATGACTTGGGCTAGGAAAGGAAAGAAATTATCAATTGCTTCTGAATAGCTATTTTGCATATGTTTCTTTATAAGACTTCCTCTGATGCTTGTTTTTTAATGGTTGAGAATAATTTCTGAAAAGAAGATAGTAATAGTTATGCTTTATAAGAGCCACTAACAATATCCATGTTTCTTATTTACTGAGGATTGCCATAAAATGCTCAATAGTTGTCCTGCAAGCATCTTTCATGTGTCCTTTCTCTTCATTTATAAAGATAAACCTAGACAACTGTAGTTAAATTTTAACTGGCACAATGTGACTATTGTGGCTTCTGAGAATAACTTTTGTCATTGAATGCAAAGTACTCTGAAGCTGTAGTGAGGAAATGTCTTCCATTTTCTTTTAAGATGTCTTGTCATTTTTAATTGCAGTCATTGATTTACTGAATGAACAAAATTAGACTTTTCAACCAACACAGGGTATATCTTTCATGTTTTGAATGGAATGGAACTAGAATCATTACACCCATTTTTATAAGATACTCCATATGTTGAAAAGTGAGAAAAATATCTGCTTCGATTCCTCGATGAGTCACTTAAAATGAATGGGAAGCGTGCTGTTTTGCTTGTATCCAAACAAAAATGCAAGATTTTGGACTGGTGGCATTTTGACAGAATGTCAAGAGAATTTTTTACAAAATGAAGTGTGCCAGCTTGGTTTAGTGATTAAGGCACCAGTATAGAAACCGGTAGTTTAGGCATAAAAGCCAGCTGGGTGACTTTTCACTTTTTCTCAGATCAACCTACTTCACAGGGTATTTACGGTGGGGAAAATATGAGGAGGAAGGAGTATATGCTTGCCCCTTGAGTTATTTATAAAAAATAATAAAGGCAGAATAAAATAAAAGGGTGTCTTTCCTATGCAAAAAATGACTATCACAAAACACTCATTTCCAAACTGGTGCAATTATTCCCCAACACTGATCTCTTCTCCACAATGCTCTATCCCATCCCATAAAAAATTAACTGTGAAGTTTTATTTTATCAATTATTATATTTTTTCTGTTGTCTCACTAACCAACCTGTTTATAGACTGAAGACAGCTGGAAGTCTTTACAACCTGCTTGCCTTTGTATGTGGAAGGTATGTGTTATGTATGTAGGTTTGAATGTTATTGGTTTAGTTTGAATTGTTCTTGTAAAATGTCAAATAGGATTGGTTTAAATAGTGCGGGAAAACCCTGCACTCTGATTGGCTGGCAACTACGGCTGCTGGCTATAAGAAGCAGCCGTAGCCCAGCCAAGTCGGGTCAATTCGAGCTGTAGTCACTTAATAAACTCTTCACTGAAGCTCTTCGCGTCTGACTCTTCATGCAAACTTAACACTGGCGAAGAAGGTGGGATTCCCCTGAAGAAGAGACGATGTGGAAGACAAGCAGAAGAGCGAGATGGCTGCGCTGAACACCCCAGCCCCGTTCGATCCAGCGGCAGAAGACTGGGAATCGTATGCGGATCGCTTCCAAATGTATTTGGAAGGAAACGACCTCGCCGATATCCCTGAGAAGCAGAAGAGGGCGGTATTTCTCACGCACTGCGGTCCGGCAGTCTTCAAGATGGCGAAGGCATTGGCGGGAGCTGCAGACTTGAAGGTAATGGAATGGCCTGATTTAGAAAAGCTTTTAAGAGCCCATTATGCCCACAAGTATCGTGCCTCATTAAGAGACACGAGTTTTATCGTGGGATCAAGGGAAAGCGAAAATGTTAACTACTTCGTGGCAAGTTTAAGGGACATTGGGGTGCTTGTGAGTTTACCAACTTAGAAGAGGCCATGTGATCGGTTTGTTCTAGGCCTTAAAGATAAGGTCTTACAGAGCAAATTACTAATGAAACCTAAGATCACGTTTAAGGAGGCCATAGAGGAAGCTGTTTCAGCGGAAGCAACCAAGTCCTCAGCAGCAGCCATGAAGAAAATTAACAAGGCCTCAAGCCATTCTGATGTGGAAAAGTCCACAACAACCCATTGCGAGCAAATAGACTCTGATTCAGACTGTAGTGAGGTGGAGGAAGGAATTTATAGACTCAGAATGGAGAAGAAAAGGAAAGACCTTCGAAAAAAGAGGCAAGAATTTTATTGCAGAGGCTGTGGGGGGCACCCCTGCACTGAATGCAAGTTTTTGACACCATCTGCCTCCGTTGTGAGAAAAGAGGTCACCTAGCAAGAGTCTGCAAATCATCCAGAACTCCACCTAGTAGGAAGAAATTTCCTGAGAAAAATTCAAGCCCAACAATTTCAGTGAGAAAATGGGGTGCAACTCAGAAGCAAATGGAAAGAATGAAACTCATCAAACAATCACCATTGGTCATTCTTCACCCTTGAGAAGCAGAAAAGTACATGTGAAGGTACTCATTGAAGGAAGGCCTTGCCAAATGGAAGTGGACTCAGGCTCCTATTTATCTATGGTGTCATGGGACACTATTCACAGGCTACTTCCCAACATTCAGAAGAAACATTTCCAGAAGCAAGCACTGACTCTTAAAGACTACCAAGGGAACAAGATTCCAGTAGTTGGAACAAGAGAATTCAACGTGAAGTTTAAAGGCCACACCAAATGTTTGCCCCTGACCATTGTGGACAAGGATCGCCCAAGCTTGCTGGGACTTGAGTGGTTCAAGCCACTAGGCATCGAGGTGACTGGCATCAATCACGTGAGCAACTCTGAATGGGAGGAGGCCTTGAAGTCTGAGTTTCCAGAGGTCTTCAGCGAAGGATTGGGCAAGTATATGGGGACCCCTATCACTTTCAACCTAGATCCCAAGGTGCCCCCAATTCGTTTAAAGCCCAGAAGGGTTCCATTTGCTTTAAAGGAAAAAATGGATGCACAATTAGACAAATTAATAGCTCAAGGGGTTTTAGAGCCCACTGACCACTCCAGATGGGAGACACCCATAGTCACACCAGTCAAGACTGATGGGTCAGTAAGAATCTGTGGGGACTATAAGGGGACACTGAACCATGCGCTGCAGCAGAGCGCATATCCAGTTCCAGTGGTGCATCATCTGTTACATTCACTTGGCAGGGGTACAGTCTTTGCCAAATTGGATTTGGCCCAGGCATATCAACAACTAACAGTTGATGATGCCACTGCAGAGGCCCAAACCATTGTGACTCATAGAGGTGCCTTCAAATGTAAAAGGTTACAATTTGGAGTAAGCGTGGCACCAGGCATCTTTCAAAGCCTTATGGAAAGAATGCTCCAAGGACTGCCAGGGTAGTGCCTTACTTTGATGATGTGTTAATCTCTGCTGAAAATGACACTCAGCTACAAGAAAGACTCAGAGAAGTCCTTACCAGATTCAGGAAAGCGGGGTTAAAAGTCAAGGAAGAAAAATGCACTCTTAAAACTGACAAGGTTGAGTTCCTGGGCTACATGATTGACAAGCATGGCATCCACCCTACAGATGCCAAGGTTAAAGCAATCAAAGAAGCCCCTAGACCTAAATGCAAAACAGATTTGCAAGCTTTCCTTGGACTTATTAACTTTTATCACATGTTCCTACCTCAAAAGGCAACCATTGCTGAACCATTGCACAGATTACTTGATAAAAGTCTGTTTGGGTCTGGGGCAGGAAGGAACAATCAGCATTTAACAGTATTAAAAGACTAATCACGTCTGATGCTGTACTGATACAGTTCTCTGAGAATTTGCCTGTTGTACTGACTTGTGATGCATCCCCTTTGGAGTGGGGTGGGGTTTGAGCCACAGGCTTCCCAGTGGGAGAGAAGCCCCTATTGCATTTTACTCTCACACTTTGACCAAAGCAGAGAGGAATTACAGCCAATTGGACAAGGAGGCATTGGCAGTTGTTGCAGCTGTTAAGAAATTTCATGAATATCTGTATGGGAGAACATTTACCATTGTTACAGATCACAAACCTTTGTTAGGCATTGTGGCAGGAGACAAGCCTACACCTATTATCCTGTCACCAAGAATGCTGAGGTGGACTGAATTTCTTGCTGCTTATTCATACAAACTTATCCACAAGCCTGGCAAGGACATTGGACATGCTGATGCACTGAGTCGTTGCCCACTTCCTTGCCACAAGGAGGACTTTGAACCTGAAACACACACCTTTTTCCTAGAAACTGTTGCCAAGCTTCCAGTTCATGCTGCTGAAATTGCCAGAGAGACTGCCAAAGACACTGTGTTGGCTTCTGTTATAGGCTGGATTAAGAAAGGTTGGCCTCTTCAAGATCTACCTCACCTTGCCCAACCTTTTAAGTCCAGGCAAACTGAATTATCTGTATTAAGAGGATGTATTTTGTGGGGTAACAGGGTGGTTATTCCTGCAAAACTGCAAAGAGAGGTTTTGGAAATGTTACATGAGGGTCATCCTGGTATTGTAAGGATGAAGGGATTGGCCAGGAGTTATGTATGGTGGCCAGGTATTGACAAAATGGTTGAAAACTGGGTTGCATCTTGTCCCAACTGTCAGGTAGTCAGGCCTGCCCACCTCTTGCCCCCCACAGGAATGGGAATGTCCTAGGGGCCCATGGTCCAGGATTCACATTGATTTTGCTGGCCCTACCAGAGGGCACACCTTTCTTATTATAGTAGATGCATATTCCAAATGGCTAGAGGTAATTCCCATGGCATCCACCACAACTGATGCTGTCATCAAGGAGCTCAAAAACTTTTTGTAACCCACGGGTTACCTGATGTTCTTGTCTCTGACAATGGCCCTCAATTTACATCCAACCTCTTTGAATCCTATTTAGCACAACAGGGTATCAGACATGCCCTTACTGCCCTGGGCACCCTTCGGCTAACGGCCGGGCTGAACGCATGGTACGTTTTACCAAGGAGAAGCTTCAGCAACTGGGTCCTGGGGACATCACTGAGAAAGTTGAAAAACTTCTTAGTGTTCAGCACATCACTCCTAACCCATCTAATAACTTATCCCCAGCAGAGTTGTTGATGGGTAGGAAACTTAGGTCTTCCCTTGACCACCTTCATCCCACTTACACCCAGCACCACTAGATTCCACTTCCAAAGTTGCACATTCAGTGTGGGTGATTCTGTTTATGCTAAGAACCTTATAGGTGAACCTTTGTGGATTCCTGCTGAGATAACTCAGATCACAGGCCCTCGTTCTTACAGGTGCAAACAGAGGATGGACTCCTCTGGAGCAGGCACATTGATCAACTTAGATCCAGGTTCTCTCAGGAACATCGCACTTGTTCCTCTCTAGTTCCCTCACCTGATGTCAATTCTAGGGGAAGGGGAGGAACAGGAGGAAAATCAGCAAGCAAGAATCAACCCCATGTGTAACGAGCCATTACGACAGGAAGCACTCCAAAACCTGTCACAATGCCAAAATCCATCCTTAGAAGTGGAAGATTGCACATCACTACCTGACTTGGGTGCTGACATTGGGCTGGAGATGGGTTGGGAGGAGAGACCAGATTCTAACAATCAAACAGGGTCTTCTTTCACAGGAAGTCCCAGTGGGAAATGTCAGCAGACACATTTCCTCTCTCACTGGGTGAGAATGTTAAAACTTCTGAACCACGAAGGTCTCAACGTACACGCAAGAGCCCCACCTATTTAAAAGAATACATTAGATAGGTTGGCGTTTGGTATGGACTGAACCTAGTGGGGAGGGTGTTATGTATGTAGGTTTGAATGTTATTGGTTTAGTTTGAATTGTTCTTGTAAAATGTCAAATAGGATTGGTTTAAATAGTGGGAAAACCCTGCACTCTGATTGGCTGGCAACTACGACTGCTGGCTATAAGAAGCAGCCGTAGCCCAGCCAAGTTGGGTCCATTCGATCTGTAGTCACTTAATAAACTCTTCACTGAAGCTCTTAGCGTCTGACTCTTCATGCAAACTTAACAGTATGGATAGATTCATATTGACTTACAGTGCTTGTTCCTAAAGCCTCATACAGCTTTGATATAAGGGAAGGATTGTGCAATATTATAATTCTCTGTATCTATCTGAACCTCCACCCCCTTTTCTGAATTCTAACAGCAATTTTCTTCAGGCTACTGTAACACAGAACTCTTGATATAGGGAACACTCAGAAAACTGGAAATGAGGGTCAGGAAGACCACTTGGTCTTGCCCAAGCAAAAGATAATTACCACCTTTGGGAACATGGACTGTCCTCCCAAGTTCACATTTTAAATATTGCTTTTCTCAAGCATTTAAAATTAAGGTCCCGCCTGACAAACCCAGGCACTTGCAAACCCCCATATGAATTTAATATTGCCCCATTAACTAAATTTAGATTTTTGGAAACTGTTGATTAGAATGAACGGCTGCTAACATGGTTTCATTTATCCACACACCTCGTAATTTGAAATCTGAAAATTCCCCAGGCAGATTTGTTTTTTGCATTAGGCTTTTGAGATGTACGTCTAGTTTAGGCTTTTTGAGGGGAATTTTATTTGCTTTGTTTGTCTTGGTGTTAAGAATGCCCTTGGGTCACATTTTCAAGCTTCCCCTCATTCAATAAAAGTGAAAGCTTAGATTTTCAGGCAGTCAGTTCCTTTGTTGAAGCCGGAATGTAGAGCAACAACAAACATGCACAACAAATCCAGAGTAAAACACATCTCCTCTCATGAAGATGAATGTGAAAGTCTTGTAACTGAAACTCAAAAGGAAATGAAAGAGCTGACATTCTGCCAATATGTTTTCTATTAGCTACTGTTCTTGAAAATTTCATCTTTCTACCATTTTATTGTCTGCTTTATAAATTTTTATATCTTCTAACTCTTTCCTTAGGTACATTTCAAAATAAATTAGAAAGAAATAAGGTCTTTTCTAGCTCAAGAATCAGCTGACAAAATCCAAAGAAAGTGATGAAAAGGTTTACTCTGTTGCTATATAGTCCATAAATACATCCACGTTCAGAGAAAACATCATTATCTTCTGTCTTAGGTTTGTGAATTCATTAACCTAGGAAGGGGAAGATAATTTTGGCTAAATAGATTTACATCTTGTCTTTCCCCAGAAACTCAAAATGGGCATAGAACTTTATCTTCTGCTTTTCCCAGAACTGTATTTCAGTTAACTGAAATGAAAAGACTTATTTTCTTCCATGGATGAAGATAACATTGAACCCAAGTGCCACTAGTGCTAAACTTAACCTTCCAACCACTATGCCAAGATGATTGTTGGTCTTAGTTTTCTGAGGGACTAAAGTTATTCAAGAACTCTTAAGATCACAATTTTCTGGAATCACTACCCTGGGGTAGTGATGCAGGGTGTCAAACTCACATCATCACGTCATCGCTAATGTATCACAACTTTTCCCCTTTACTAAAATGGGGGTGGGTGGCCAGCACATGACACATCTGACCCGCAGGCCGTGAGTTTGACACCTCTGCTGTAATGAAAGGATAATTCTGTAGTTATCCTTTTATCCACCAAGTCTTTTGGTGATCTTTGATACTAGGGAATGTAACTACATTGGTTAAGTCAAATTGTGAACTATTATTATGATGACTTAATTTTGAAAATCTGTCATTTCTGTCTTACAGTTGAGAAAATGCAGCAAATATCTACTGTACTCTACTTTATCTTTGGTTTGGGCCTTAAACAGCCTGATTTATTCCAGAAATAGTTTACTCCAATTCATTATCTAAGATGGAAGAATTTTGTTAAGATGGCTTTTTCTACTATTGATTAGCACAGAGAAACAATAACAAATGTAATTTTTTTCAGGAAGCTAAAAGTGATAAATAGATAAAATATGATGATGTTCATTGAAATAGTGAACAGTTACTGGGACAAATAGATGAGGAAATCCATTGCAGAGTTAAAATGACAGAAGCACATAGTTTGAACCCTAATAAAATTATAATTTTATAATAATTTGTGCCCATTTATTTGGGCACAAATGCTTGAAATGCAAATATCTGAAGCAGCTTTTGGGGTAAGTCTGAATACTCCTTTCCCTTCTCCACTGTGGTGATATACATTATATGACATGGCTATGGTACATGTTCTTTGCAGCTCTTTTGGAAGATGATAGGACTTTATTTAAATCAAGATTTGAAACAAATTAGGTGCAAACTATCCTGAAGAACCCCAGAGATGAATGCTGATCTTGAGTTACTTTGGGGCAGGATTTCTCAACCATAGCAACTTTAGATTTTGTGCACTTCAATTCCCAGAATTCTCCAGTCAGCTTTCTGGGAGTTGAAGTTTACATATCTTAAAGTTGCTAAGATTGAGAAACACTGGCTTGGCCAATACCTGCTTTTAGTGGAAATATATCACAATGAGGATGGACGTTTGTTCTCCGAGCTTGTGGGTTGATTTCAAACATTTCATTACCAGGCTAAGGTAATATCTTCAGCAGAATTTAGAGAATGCCAGTATTAGTGTTCTGCTTATAAGGGCTTTGTGTGGTCAGTAGGTCTTGTGATGGGAAAGTCACATCAGGTGAGGGTCTAGTGAGGGTCTTTTGATCAGTCACAACCTTGCAATGCAAAGCCTTGATATTTATCATATTAGGGTATTTCAGAATGGTCCATTTCCTTCCTCATGGTTGTTAAGAAAGAGAAAGAGTAGTTGTAATTTGAACCAGTTCTTTATTACCTGGTCTAAATTGTTTTGCTTGATTTTGCTGAAGTTTATTATCTGCTGGAGAACTATCCCACATCAGCAACTATGGTTGGACAATTCAGTAGCTGGGTTGATGAAATAAAACAATGCATTTGTGAATCATTTGGCAGGCTTAAATCCCTGTTCAAAAATAATAGCAAATGGAAAAAACTGTCTCATCTGATTATCATTAGATAAATTTACTAGATAACATTTGCCAACTAACCTTCTTAAGAACCAGACTGCTTTAAAAAAACAAGTAGATGGCCGTTTAACTCCATTTTCAAATCTCCTGAGAGGTGTGCTTCTTAACTAGCACATCTTTAAGAAGCTATATTACAATTTTTCACTCAAGCATTCGATTTGCTGGTTTTTAAAAAATCCTCAGGGTTCTGTCAGCAGAAAACCCAGCCTCACAGCATTACTTAAGCATTCAAAGGGAAATAATTATGTTTTCATGGTTTCTAAATTAGCTAAGCAAAATTATCTGGAAGTTTCACATGGGAGATTCATTTTATTATGTCAACAAAAATTTTGTGGATTAGGTAAAAATGCATGTTGAGACGTCCCTTCCCAGTTTACTGTTTCAAGGAGGAACTCACACTGCCTGAAATGATCATGTACTCAAGTGTTTCCTCTCTATGCAGTCTAGTGTGAGTGTGTAAGGGATCGGTGGGGACGGAGGGCATCTGATACTCCAAAGTTCAACATTGGCTTATTTCCCTATACATCTTTGTTCTGGTAGTACTTTCTGCAGTTATTCCTCCTTTTATATTCCTGGGACAATCTTGTCCTTGATTTGCCTGCTGCTGGCAAGGAGACAAAAGGGAGTGCTATCACTTATGTTATTGTTACAAATCAAGAGAAAAGGTAATTTTAAACCTCCCTGGCAACCCTCTTCATCCAAGGGTTCTCCAGGAAAAGAATTTACAACTTACTCTCTAATAAACAATTTGGTTTCAGAAAAAAAAACCTATCCTGTAATCTGCAACTCTTACACTGCAAAAACATATGGACTTTACAACTTGATCAGGGCAAAGCAATAGATGCAATCTACATAGTCTTCTGTAAAGCCTTTGATTCAGTGGTACCGACAAACTACTCTAAAACTAAAATCTTATGGTATCTCGGGACAACTGCATAACTGGATAAAAGCATTCCTGTCAAACAGACAACAAATGGTCAAAATTGGGAGCGTCCTATCAAACTCTGTACCTGTCAACAGTGGTGTCCCCAAGGCAGTGTTCTAGGACCAACTCTCTTCATACTCTACATAAATGACCTCTGTGATCATATTAAGAGACTGCATTCTCTCTTGCTGATGATGTAAAGCTATTCAACACCACAGACAATACTGCTAACCTTCAAAAAGACTATGTATCAGAATGGTCAAACAAATGGCAACTTCAAATCTCAACAAATAAATGCTCTGTCTTACATATTGGCAAAAAAAATCAGAAAATAAAATACAAGCTGAATAGTCAAGACCTTGTTGATGATCCAAACTCTGTCAAGGACCTTGGAGTACTCATCTCAAATGACCTAAGTGCTAGAGCCTACTGTAACTACACAGCCAAAAAGGCATTAAGAGTTGTTAACCTAATCCTACATAGCTTTTTCTCTGCTAATATTACACTACTAACTAGAGCATACAAAACATTTGCTAGACCAAACTCGAATACAGCTCATCAGTCTGGAACCCACATTACATACATATCTGATATTAACACAGTTGAGAAAGTCCAGAAATATTTCACAAGAAGAGTTCTCCACTCCTCTACTCATTGCAGAATACCTTATACCACCAGACTTGAAATTCTAGACCTAGAAAATCTAGAATTACGGCGCCTTTGGTCCAATTTAAGTGTAGTATATAAAATCATACATTGCAATCTCCTACCTGTCAATGAATACTTCAGCTTCAACCATAACAATACAAGAGCATAAAAATAGATACATACTCAAGGTTAACTGCACCAAACTTGATTGCAGGGAATACGACTTCAGCAACAGAGTGGTCAATGTCTGGAATACTCTACCTGACTCTGTGGTTTCTTCCCCAAACCCCAAAAACTTTACCTTAGACTGTCTACTATTGACCTCACCCTTTCCTAAGAGGTCTGTAGAGGGATGCATAAGCGCCACCAACGTTCCTACCATCCCTGTCCTATTGTTTCTTTATTTTTCTTATATGTATCATGTATTCATAACTATGTTTATACTTATACCTATTATCTTGTAAGTGATTGACAAATCAAATAAATAAATAAATAGGCTGCAAGTCTAAATCTTCCAACATGTCTTAGCCTGTCCAGGAGGAATTCTTAGTCTTTCTACCCATCTTTTTTTTCCCCTTTAGCCCTGCTCTAGGAAATCTGTTAATATGTTTTCTGAAACGTATGACATGGTTTTGTAATCACACAGTCTTGCATATCAGGAAAGTTGTAATGAGAAATTCCCAGATAAAATCAGTGAAGCTAAAGATGGGAACAGGGATTTATAGGAAAGGGACAATAGAAGACAATGGAAGAGAGATACATACACAGGGTTCTAAATACAATCAGCACATTTGTACTAAAAAACCAGTTATTACTTCTTTGACTAAACTTTGGCTTTTAGTACATGCCGACTACATATTGCACTCATGTTAGAAGCTGGAGGCACTTCTGGTTTGAAAGATTATCTGGCGACATCACTATTGGCTGGGGACTCCCAGTTGGGGGCTTCTTTATGTCCTCAGCAGGAGCTGGAGTGAAGGATGGGAGGTCACCCCTCCCCGGGACAGAACTCGGATCTTGAACAGAAACTTGCTGTTTGTCAACCCAGCATCCTAGTCATGCGAGCCAATGCCACAGTGTTCCTCACTATAGATAGGTAGAAAAGTATCTGTGCCTACTGCTTGGTTGTTGTAGCGTTGGAAGTTAAAAACCACCCCTCTCCTAGGAAAATGAAATATTTTAGAATATACTAAAAGGCAGAATATTTCCCTAAAAGAGAAGTAGAAACTCAGAAGCAGAAACTCACCTCAAAGCAGAAGCTCATCCCCACCTTTGTTAATGGGCAGGGCATTAAGGCCTGGGCCAGAGTATTCTACATAACAAAGCCCTCTATC
>CM019148.1:102816786-103075530 GCA_009733165.1 Naja naja
ATTATATGTTTTTTCTGTTGTCTCACTAACCAACCTGTTTATAGACTGAGACAGCTGGAAGTCTTGAAGACCTGTGCTTGCCTATTGTATGTGGAAAGGTAATGTTTGTTATGTATGTAGGTTTGAATGCATTGGTTTAGTTTGAATTGTTCTTGTAAAATGTCAAATAGGATTGGTTTAAATAGTGCGGAAAAGCCCTGCACTCTGATTGGCTGGCAACTACGGCTGCTGGCTATAAGAAGCAGCCGTAGCCCAGCCAAGTCGGGTCCATTCGAGCTGTAGTCACTTAATAAACTCTTCACTGAAGCTCTTCGCGTCTGACTCTTCATGCAAACTTAACACTGGCGAAGAAGGTGGGATTCCCCTGAAGAAGAGACGACGTGGAAGACAAGCAGAAGAGCGAGATGGCTGCGCTGAACACCCCCCCAGCCCCGTTCGATCCAGCGGCAGAAGACTGGGAATCGTATGGGATCGCTTCCAAATGTATTTGGAAGGAACCGACCTCGCCGATATCCCCGAGAAGCAGAAGAGGGCGGTATTTTCACGCACTGCGTCCGGCAGTCTTCAAGATGGCGAAGGCATTGGCGGGAGCTGCAGACTTGAAGGTAATGGAATGGCCTGATTTAGAAAAGCTTTAAGAGCCCATTATGCCCCACAAGTATCGTGCCTCATTAAGAGACACGAGTTTTATCGTTGGGATCAAGGGAAAGCGAAAATGTTAACGACTTCGTGGACAAGTTTAGGGACATTGGGGGCTTGTGAGTTTACCAACTTAGAAGAGGCCATGTGTGATCGGTTGTTCTAGGCCTTAAAGATAAGGTCTTACAGAGCAAATTACTAATGAAACCTAAGATCACGTTTAAGGAGGCCATAGAGAAGCTGTTTCAGCGGAAGCAACCAAGTCCTCAGCAGCAGCCATGAAGAAAATTAACAAGTCCTCAAGCCATTCTGATGTGGAAAAGTCCACAACAACCCATTGCGAGCAAATAGACTCTGATTCAGACTGTAGTGAGGTGGAGGAAGGAATTTATAGACTCAGAATGGAGAAAAAGAAAGACCTTGGAAAAAAGAGGCAAAATTTTATTGCACAGAGCCTTGGGTGGGGGGCACCCCTGCACTGAATGCAAGTTTTTTGATACCATCTGCCCCGTTGTGAGAAAAGAGGTCACCTAGCAGAGTCTGCAAATCATCCGAACTCCACCTAGTAGGAAGAAAATTTCCTGAGAAAAGATTCAAGCCCAACAATTTCAGTGAGAAAATGGGGTGCAACTCAGAAGCAAATGGAAAGAATGAAACTCATCAAACAATCACCATTGGTCATTCTTAACCCTGAGAAGCAGAAAAGTACATGTGAAGGTATTCATTGAAGGAAGGCCTTGCCAAATGGAAGTGGACTCAGGCTCTATTTATCTATGGTGTCATGGGACACTATTCACAGGCTACTTCCCACATTCAGAAGAAACATTTCCAGAAGCAAGCACTGACTCTTAAGACTACCAAGGGAACAAGATTCCGTAGTTGGAACAAGAGAATTCAACGTGAAGTTTAAAGGCCACACCAAACGTTTGCCCCTGACCATCGTGGACAAGGATCGCCCAAGCTTGCTGGGACTTGAGTGGTTCAAGCCACTGGCATCTGGGGTGACTGGCATCAATCACGTGAGCAACTCTGAATGGGAGGAGGCCTTGAGTCTGAGTTTCCAGAGGTCTTCAGCGAAGGATTGGGCAAGTAGATGGGGATCCCTATCACTTTCAACCTAGATCCCAAGGTGCCCCCAATTCATTTAAAGCCCAGAAGGGTTCCATTTGCTTTAAAGGAAAAATGATGCACAATTAGACAAATTAATAGCTCAAGGGGTTTTAGAGCCCACTGACCACTCCAGATGGGAGACACCCATAGTCACACCAGTCAAGACTGATGGGTCAGTAAGAATCTGTGGGGACTATAAGGGGACACGAACCCTGCGCTGCAGCAAGCGCATATCCAGTTCCAGTGGTGCATCATCTGTTACATTCACTTGGCAGGGGTACAGTCTTTGCCAAATTGGATTTGCCCAGGCATATCAACATACTAACAGTTGATGATGCCACTGCAGAGGCCCAAACCATTGTGACTCATAGAGGTGCCTTCAAATGTAAAAGGTTACAATTTGGAGTAGCGTGGCACCAGGCATCTTTTCAAAGCCTTATGGAAAGAATGCTCCAAGGACTGCCAGGGTAGTGCCTTACTTTGATGATGTGTTAATCTCTGCTGAAAAGACACTCAGTTACAAGAAAGACTCAGAGAGTCCTACCAGATTCAGGAAGCGGGGTTAAAGTCAAGGAAAAAAATGCACTCTTAAAACTGACAAGGTTGAGTTCCTGGGCTACATGATTGACAAGCATGGCATCCACCCTACAGATGCCAAGGTAAAGCAATCAAAGAGCCCTAGACCTAAATGCAAAACAGATTTGCAAGCTTTCCTTGGACTTATTAACCTTTTATCACATGTTCCTACCTCAAAAGGCAACCCTTGCTGAACCATTGCACAGATTACTTGATAAAAAGTCTGTTTGGGTCTGGGGTGCAGGAAGGAACAATCAGCATTTAACAGTATTAAAAGACTAATCACGTCTGATGCTGTACTGATACAGTTCTCTGAGAATTTGCCTGTTGTACTGACTTGTGATGCATCCCCTTTGGAGTGTGGGGGTTGAGCCACAGGCTCTCTCTGTGGGACTGAAGTCAAGGCCTATTACTTCTCGCACTTTGACCAAAGCAAAGAGGAATTACAGCCAATTGGACAAGGAGGCATTGCAGTTGTTGCAGCTGTTAAGAAATTTCATGAATATCTGTATGGGAGAACATTTACCATTGTTACAGATCACAAAACCTTTGTTAGCATTGTGGCAGGAGACAAGCCTACACCTATTATCCTGTCACCAAGAATGCTGAGGTGGACTGAATTTCTTGCTGCTTATTCATACAAACTTATCCACAAGCCTGGCAAGGACATTGGACATGCTGATGCACTGAGTCGTTGCCCACTTCCTTGCCACAAGGAGGACTTTGAACCTGAAACACACACCTTTTTCCTAGAAACTGTTGCCAAGCTTCCAGTTCATGCTGCTGAAATTGCCAGAGACTGCCAAAGACACTGTGTTGGCTCCTGTTATAGGCTGGATTAAGAAAGGTTGGCCTCTTCAAGATCTACCTCACCTTGCCCAACCTTCTAAGTCCAGGCAAACTGAATTATCTGTATTAAGAGGATGTATTTTGTGGGGTAACAGGGTGGTTATTCCTGCAAAACTGCAAAGAGAGGTTTTGGAAATGTTACATGAGGGTCATCCTGGTATTTAAGGATGAAGGGATTGGCCAGGAGTTATGTATGGTGGCCAGGTATTGACAAAATGGTTGAAAACTGGGTTGCATCTTTTCCCAACTGTCAGGTAGTCAGGCCTGCCCACCTCTTGCCCCACACAGGAATGGGAATGTCCTAGGGGCCCATGGTCCAGGATTCACATTGATTTTGCAGGCCCTACCAGAGGGCACACCTTTCTTATTATAGTAGATGCATATTCCAAATGGCTAGAGGTAATCCCCATGGCATCCACCACAACTGATGCTATCATCAAGCAGCTCAGAAAACTTTTTGTAACCCACGGGTTACCTGATGTTCTTGTCTCTGACAATGGCCCTCAATTTACATCCAACCTCTTTGAATCCTATTTAGCACAACAGGGTATCAGACATGCCCTTACTGCCCCTGGGCACCCTTCGGCTAACGGCCGGGCTGAACGCATGGTACGTTTTACCAAGGAGAAGCTTCAGCAACTGGGTCCTGGGGACATCACTGAGAAAGTTGAAAAACTTCTTAGTGTTCAGCACATCACCCTAACCCATCTAATAACTTATCCCCAGCAGAGTTGTTGATGGGTAGGAAACTTAGGTCTCCCCTTGACCACCTTCATCCCACTTACACACCCAACGCACCACTAGATTCCACTTCCAAAGTCTGCACATTCAGTGTGGGTGATTCTGTTTATGCTAAGAACCTTATAGGTGAACCTTTGTGGATTCCTGCTGAGATAACTCAGATCACAGGCCCTCGTTCTTACAGGCTGCAAACAGAGGATGGACTCCTCTGGAGCAGGCACACTGATCAACTTAGATCCAGGTTCTCTCAGGAACATCGCACTTGTTCCTCTCTAGTTCCCTCACCTGATGTCAATTCTAGGGGGGAAGGGGAGGAACAGGAGGAAAATCAGCAAGCAAGAATCAACCCCATGTGTAACGAGCCATTACGACAGGAAGCACTCCAAAACCTGTCACAATGCCAAAATCCATCCTTACAAGTGGAAGATTGCACATCACTACCTGACTTGGGTGCTGACATTGGGCTGGAGATGGGTTGGGAGGAGAGACCAGATTCTAACAATCAAACAGGGTCTTCTTTCACAGGAAGTCCCAGTGGGGAAATGTCAGCAGACACATTTCCTCTCTCACTGGGTGAGAATGTTAAAACTTCTGAACCACGAAGGTCTCAACGCACGCAAGAGCCCCACCTATTTAAAAGAATACATTAGATAGGTTGGGGTTTGGTATGGACTGAACCTAGTGGGGAGGGGTGTTATGTATGTAGGTTTGAATGTTATTGGTTTAGTTTGAATTGTTTTTGTAAAATGTCAAATAGGATTGGTTTAAATAGTGCGGGAAAACCCTGCACTCTGATTGGCTGGCAACTACGACTGCTGGCTATAAGAAGCAGCCGTAGCCCAGCCAAGTTGGGTCCATTCGAGCTGTAGTCACTTAATAAACTCTTCACTGAAGCTCTTCGCGTCTGACTCTTCATGCAAACTTAACAGTATGGATAGATCCATATTGACTTACAGTGCTTGTTCCTAAAGCCTCATACAGCTTTGATATAAGGGAAGCATTGTGCAATATTATAATTCTCTGTATCTATCTGAACCTCCACCCCCTTTTCTGAATTCTAACAGCAATTTTCTTCAGGCTACTGTAACACAGAACTCTTGATATAGGGAACACTCAGAAAACTGGAAATGAGGGTCAGGAAGACCACTTGGTCTTGCCCAAGCAAAAGATAATTACCACCTTTGGGAACATGGACTGTCCTCCGAAGTTCACATTTTAAATATTGCTTTTCTCAAGCATTTAAAATTAAGGTCCCGCCTGACAAACCCAGGCACTTGCAAACCCCCATATGAATTTAATATTGCCCCATTAACTAAATTTAGATTTTTGGAAACTGTTGATTAGAATGAACCGGCTGCTAACATGGTTTCATTTATCCACACACCTCGTAATTTGAAATCTGAAAATTCCCCAGGCAGATTTGTTTTTGCATTAGGCTTTTGAGATGTACGTCTAGTTTAGGCTTTTTGAGGGGAATTTTATTTGCTTTGTTTGTCTTGGTGTTAAGAATGCCCTTGGGTCACATTTTCAAGCTTCCCCCTCATTCAATAAAAGTGAAAGCTTAGATTTTCAGGCAGTCAGTTCCTTTGTTGAAGCCGGAATGTAGAGCAACAACAAACATGCACAACAAATCCAGAGTAAAACACATCTCCTCTCATGAAGATGAATGTGAAAGTCTTGTAACTGAAACTCAAAAGGAAATGAAAGAGCTGACATTCTGCCAATATGTTTTCTATTAGCTACTGTTTCTTGAAAATTTCATCTTTCTACCATTTTATTGTCTGCTTTATAAATTTTTATATCTTCTAACTCTTTCCTTAGGTACATTTCAAAATAAATTAGAAAGAAATAAGGTCTTTTCTAGCTCAAGAATCAGCTGACAAAATCCAAAGAAAGTGATGAAAAGGTTTACTCTGTTGCTATATAGTCCATAAATACATCCACGTTCAGAGAAAACATCATTATCTTCTGTCTTAGGTTTGTGAATTCATTAACCTAGGAAGGGGGAAGATAATTTTGGCTAAATAGATTTACATCTTGTCTTTCCCCCCAGAAACTCAAAATGGCGCATAGAACTTTATCTTCTGCTTTTTCCCAGAACTGTATTTCAGTTAACTGAAATGAAAAGACTTATTTTCTTCCATGGATGAAGATAACATTGAACCCAAGTACCTCTAGTGCTAAACTTAACCTTCCAACCACTATGCCAAGATGATTGTTGGTCTTAGTTTTCTGAGGGACTAAAGTTATTCAAGAACCCTTAAGATCACAATTTTCTGGAATCACTACCCTGGGGGTAGTGATGCAGGGGTGTCAAACTCACATCATCACGTCATCGCGTAATGTATCACAACTTTTCCCCCTTTACTAAAATGGGGGTGGGTGGCCAGCACATGACACATCTGACCCGCAGGCCGTGAGTTTGACACCTCTGCTGTAATGAAAGGATAATTCTGTAGTTATCCTTTTATCCACCAAGTCTTTTGGTGATCTTTGATACTAGGGAATGTAACTACATTGGTTAAGTCAAATTGTGAACTATTATTATGATGACTTAATTTTGAAAATCTGTCATTTCTGTCTTACAGTTGAGAAAATGCAGCAAATATCTACTGTACTCTACTTTATCTTTGGTTTGGGCCCTTAAACAGCCTGATTTATTCCAGAAATAGTTTACTCCAATTCATTATCTAAGATGGAAGAATTTTGTTAAGATGGCTTTTTTCTACTATTGATTAGCACAGAGAAACAATAACAAATGTAATTTTTTTCAGGAAGCTAAAAAGTGATAAATAGATAAAATATGATGATGTTCATTGAAATAGTGAACAGTTACTGGGACAAATAGATGAGGAAATCCATTGCAGAGTTAAAATGACAGAAGCACATAGTTTGAACCCTAATAAAATTATAATTTTATAATAATTTGTGCCCATTTATTTGGGCACAAATGCTTGAAATGCAAATATCTGAAGCAGCTTTTGGGGTAAGTCTGAATACTCCTTTCCCTTCTCCACTGTGGTGATATACATTATATGACATGGCTATGGTACATGTTCTTTGCAGCTCTTTTGGAAGATGATAGGACTTTATTTAAATCAAGATTTGAAACAAATTAGGTGCAAACTATCCTGAAGAACCCCAGAGATGAATGCTGATCTTGAGTTACTTTGGGGCAGGATTTCTCAACCATAGCAACTTTAGATTTTGTGCACTTCAATTCCCAGAATTCTCCAGTCAGCTTTCTGGTAGTTGAAGTTTACATATCTTAAAGTTGCTAAGATTGAGAAAGACTGGCTTGGCCAATACCTGCTTTTAGTGGAAATATATCACAATGAGGATGGACGTTTGTTCTCCGAGCTTGTGGGTTGATTTCCAAACATTTCATTACCAGGCTAAGGTAATATCTTCAGCAGAATTTAGAGAATGCCAATATTAGTGTTCTGCTTATAAGGGCTTTGTGTGGTCAGTAGGTCTTGTGATGGGAAAGTCACATCAGGTGAGGGTCTAGTGAGGGGTCTTTTGATCAGTCACAACCTTGCAATGCAAAGCCTTGATATTTATCGTATTAGGGTATTTCAGAATGGTCCATTTCCTTCCTCATGGTTGTTAAGAAAGAGAAAGAGTAGTTGTAATTTGAACCAGTTCTTTATTACCTGGTCTAAATTGTTTTGCTTGATTTTGCTGAAGTTTATTATCTGCTGGAGAACTATCCCACATCAGCAACTATGGTTGGACAATTCAGTAGCTGGGTTGATGAAATAAAACAATGCATTTGTGAATCATTTGGCAGGCTTAAATCCCTGTTCAAAAAATAATAGCAAATGGGAAAAACTGTCTCATCTGATTATCATTAGATAAATTTACTAGATAACATTTGCCAACTAACCTTCTTAAGAACGAGACTGCTTTAAAAAAACAAGTAGATGGCCGTTTAACTCCATTTTCAAATCTCCTGAGAGGTGTGCTTCTTAACTAGCACATCTTTAAGAAGCTATATTACAATTTTTCACTCAAGCATTCGATTTGCTGGTTTTTTAAAAAAATCCTCAGGGTTCTGTCAGCAGAAAACCCAGCCTCACAGCATTACTTAAGCATTCAAAGGGAAATAATTATGTTTTCATGGTTTCTAAATTAGCTAAGCAAAAATTATCTGGAAGTTTCACATGGGAGATTCATTTTATTATGTCAACAAAAATTTTGTGGATTAGGTAAAAATGCATGTTGAGACGTCCCTTCCCAGTTTATTGTTTCAAGGAGGAACTCACACTGCCTGAAATGATCATGTACTCAAGTGTTTCCTCTCTATGCAGTCTAGTGTGAGTGTGTAAGGGATCGGTGGGGACGGAGGGCATCTGATACTCCAAAGTTCAACATTGGCTTATTTCCCTATACATCTTTGTTCTGGTAGTACTTTCTGCAGTTATTCCTCCTTTTATATCCCTGGGACAATCTTGTCCTTGATTTGCCTGCTGCTAGCAAGGAGACAAAAGGGAGTGCTATCACTTATGTTATTGTTACAAATCAAGAGAAAAGGTAATTTTAAACCTCCCTGGCAACCCTCTTCATCCAAGGGTTCTCCAGGAAAAGAATTTACAACTTACTCTCTAATAAACAATTTGGTTTCAGAAAAAAAACCTATCCTGTAATCTGCAACTCTTACACTACAAAAACATATGGACTATACAACTTGATCAGGGCAAAGCAATAGATGCAATCTACATAGTCTTCTGTAAAGCCTTTGATTCAGTGGTACACGACAAACTACTCCTAAAACTAAAATCTTATGGTATCTCTGGACACCTGCATAACTGGATAGAAGCATTCCTGTCAAACAGACAACAAATGGTCAACATTGGGAGCGTCCTATCAAACTCTGTACCTGTCAACAGTGGTGTCCCCCAAGGCAGTGTTCTAGGACCAACTCTCTTCATACTCTACATAAATGACCTCTGTGATCATATTAAGAGTGACTGCGTTCTCTTCGCTGATGATGTAAAGCTATTCAACACCACAGACAATACTGCTAACCTTCAAAAAGACCTCGACTATGTATCAGAATGGTCAAACAAATGGCAACTTCAAATCTCAACAAATAAATGCTCTGTCTTACATATTGGCAAAAAAATCAGAAAATAAAATACAAGCTGAATAGTCAAGACCTTGTTGATGATCCAAACTCTGTCAAGGACCTTGGAGTACTCATCTCTAAATGATCTAAGTGCTAGAGCCCACTGTAACTACATAGCCAAAAGGCATTAAGAGTTGTTAACCTAATCCTACATAGCTTTTTCTCTGCTAATATTACACTACTAACTAGAGCATACAAAACATTTGCTAGACCAAACTCGAATACAGCTCATCAGTCTGGAACCCACATTACGTACATATCTGATATTAGCACAGTTGAGAAAGTCCAGAAATATTTCACAAGAAGAGTTCTCCACTCCTCTACTCATTGCAGAATACCTTATACCACCAGACTTGAAATTCTAGACCTAGAAAACCTAGAATTACGGCCTTTCCAATTTAAGTATAGTATATAAAATCATACATTGCAATGTCCTACCTGTCAATGAATACTTCAGCTTCAACCATAACAATACAAGAGCACAAAAATAGATACATACTCAAGGTTAACTGCACCAAACTTGATTGCAGGGAATACGACTTCAGCAACAGAGTGGTCAATGTCTGGAATACTCTACCTGACTCTGTGGTTTCTTCCCCAAACCCCAAAAACTTTAACCTTAGACTGTCTACTATTGACCTCACCCCTTTCCTAAGAGGTCTGTAGGGGGCATGCATAAGCGCACCAACGTTCCTACCATCCCTGTCCTATTGTTTCTTTATTTTTCTTATATGTATCATGTATTCATAACTATGTTTATACTTATACCTATTATCTTGTAAGTGATTGACAAATCAAATAAATAAATAAATAGGCTGCAAGTCTAAATCTTCCAACATGTCTTAGCCTGTCCAGGAGGAATTCTTAGTCTTTCTACCCATCTTTTTTTCCCCTTTAGCCCTGCTCTAGGAAATCTGTTAATATGTTTTCTGAAACGTATGACATGGTTTTGTAATCACACAGTCTTGCATATCAGGAAAGTTGTAATGAGAAATTCCCAGATAAAATCAGTGAAGCTAAAGATGGGAACAGGGATTTATAGGGAAAAGGGGACAATAGAAGACATGGAAAGAGATACATACACAGGGTTCTAAATACAATCAGCACATTTGTACTAAATAAACCAGTTATTACTTCTTTGACTAAACTTTTGGCTTTTAGTACATGCCGACTACATATTGCACTCATGTTAGAAGCGCTGAGGCACTTCTGGGTTGAAAGATTATCTGGCGACATCACTATTGGCTGGGGGACTCCCAGTTGGGGGCTTCTTTTATGTCCTCAGCAGGAGCTGGAGTGAAGGATGGGAGGTCACCCCTCCCCGGGACAGAACTCGGATCTTGAACAGAAACTTGCTGTTTGTCAACCCAGCATCCTAGTCATGCGAGCCAATGCCACAGTGTTCCTCACTATAGATAGGTAGAAAAGTATCTGTGCCTACTGCTTGGTTGTTGGTAGCGTTGGAAGTTAAAAACCACCCCTCTCCTAGGAAAATGAAATATTTTAGAATATACTAAAAAGGCAGAATATTTCCCTAAAAAGAGAAGTAGAAACTCAGAAGCAGAAACTCACCTCAGAAGCAGAAGCTCATCCCCACCTTTGTTAATGGGCAGGGCATTAAGGCCTGGGCCAGAGTATTCTACATAACAAAGCCCTCTATCCATCTCACCACATGGCCTGGGAAGATTGCATCAGCCAGCACTCAGGTGAAGCCATTTGGTCCAGACAAAGACTACAAAGTTAGCTAAGACCCCCGCCCCTGGGAGTCTGATAGCCAATGGGATACATTTCTTACACAGGAACAGGAAACACTAAGGTGGGCCCAACAGAGGGTATAAAACTAAGGGTCTCTCAGTATCTTGCCCTTCTTTTCCTTTACCCAACATCTTGAAGCATGTGATCATCCTTTTCACTTTGGAACTCCAAGCTATGACCATTAAACATCTTAAACATCAGCCTCCATGTTTCCAGTGTCTTTTTCCCCACTTGGAACTGAACCCAGAAGGATATTTCTTCCAACAGTAAACATGCCATTTTTGTTCTTGCTCATCTTTTTCCTTGAGCATTTAAGGCCTACTTTTAGTCAGTTTATCAGTTGTTATCAGATATTTTGCTTTGTGCTATTTGTTACATAAAGATATTTTATTGTTATAAATTATAATGACAAAAGCTTAAAACTTGGCAGAGATTTATCTCTTCTACTAAAGAGAATCAAAGCAGGGAAATCTTGAACTTTTTTCCTTCATGCTATCTATCTATTCTGGCTAAGATAATGTTTATATAATAGCCATTGAATTCCTTCTTCAAGGGTGAACTTCATAGACTACTACAGGTATAGAACCAGACAGTTATAAAATTACAGCCTTTTGAGTACAATAACTAATGTGGTTTTATCATTATATTTATAAAAGAGGAAAAATAATTAAGTCTTTGTATGTTCTTACAATATTTTTAGTTATTTTCCAAGTCCTCAAAACAGAGTATCTTCTATATCTGGTGTCTAAGAATTAACATGCATAGAATTACTTATATGGTCCCCATATTATACTTTTTAATGTAAAGAAAGAGAAACAATTTGTTCTAGTAAGTCCTTCATTTAATTATAAAAACCACTTTACTAGACATGAATCTGGAACTTCATGAATCAGAATGCATTAGGATTTCAGCTAAGCAGAATGTGAGGAAAAAAAACAGCATAAAGTACAATTCATTTTACTTCCAAGCTGATATATAAGTTTTCTTCTATGTTGCTGGGATAACTTTCCCTTCTGCAACCAATTCTTTAATGTTCTTGACTCCAGATATTAGGAGTGACCTACATCTCAGCTCAAGTTTCAGATAATTAAGCTAGCAAGAATGCATGTCTTCCTGTAGTTGGACAGAACAAAATGATATGCCAGCTGAACGATCTGCTAAAATGATAAGGACGATTAGGTTTTGGACAGTTCTGAATTCTGCCTCTCTGCTCATCTTAATGATGTATACTAGAACCTAGCAAGGGGAAAATAAATTGCAAGAAGAAGAGAAAACATTTGTTTTGTCAGAACCATTTATTTGTCATATGGGGAAGTGGAACTGAAATTTATTTCAGCTAGTTTTGTGAGAACGAACTAGCGGTATCAATTTCTGTGTCCACACTACATATAGACTCTTCTACTTCTCCATATTTAACAGTTTTTATATTGATGCATATTGTGTATGCAACTATACATTCCAAAGCCTTTCAGACCTTAAAATATCCAGTTGTCATAGTGGCCACATAAACCCGATTTGCCTTCAGAGTTGGCTATATCTCTTCCTGTCTTTCAATCCTAATTAGAGCCCATTGCAACATTGTACCTAATATATTGTTATATAGTGTTCACAATATCAGAGAAGAGATGCAGAATGAGAGGTGATTGCTTTTTATTCCCATGAAGAAACATGGACACAATCAGATTATTGTAGAATAACAGAAAACAGTTCAGTTGAAGGAATAAAGAATTGAGCAAACAAGCTTAGAGAATATGCAAGGTGGAGAAGAATTTAGGATTTTGTTATTACACCTGACAACAATATTCTCACTGAGGCTTCTCTAATCAGATTTACTGAAAAGAAAAGAGAAATCGGGAACAGACGTGTCTGGAAGTTGATACTGAATTTATAGCTAAGTTTGTGACAGGCCCGAGCCCAAAGATGACATAGTGAGATCCAATTGATTCCAGTCCTTTATTTGCTCACACCTCAGGGACATATTCTTGTCAAATTAAAGTTATAACCTTCTAAACTACTAAATATATCCTGAGGGATTCTAGGGTGTGGCTACCCTGAAACTCTTCCCCCCTTCCCCATCCAGTTTGGAACTGTGCAGTCTCCTAATATGGGCTCTCTTTGGGAAAGCTCTGTGTAATATTATTCTTTAGAACGATACATCTAGTACATGCAATTTGACAACTGGATAATGTAAATAGATTCTCTGTGCCCTTACTGTGTCCAAAACGTTGACGCTATAGCACTACAACAATGATTGCTTGCTTAGAAACTGGCTTTCTCTGTATTGATTATCTTTTTATCTTTTCCAGTTTTGCAGTGGCCCTCTAGATTTTATCAGTTAACCGAGTTACAAGATTGCAATAAATATACTATATGTTTCTCTTTGTGGTTATTCTATGGGTTACAACTGTGAATTCTGAAGGCAATTCACTGGTGAATTATTCTCACTGTCAGGAAATTTCTCCTTAGTTCCAACTTGGTTCTCTCCTTAGTTTCCATCCATTGCTTCTTCTCCTGCTTCTGGTGCGGAGATTTCCTGATTATCTCAATAAAAGTATTTATTGATGTGGCATATAATGTATTTTGAGAAGACTGTAATTAATTAAAATATTTATAACAAAGATTCTTTTCGAGAAAGGAAGCATTACTTACTTTTCTTTTAAAAAAATCAAATAAGAAAAGTGTGCATCAACCCACCCCCCAATTTATTCACAATATAAATAAACAAGCTAAATATAATGAGTTATATTTCTACAATAGGCATCACATTATCAGTTTCATCATTATTGGGGATTGTTAGGCAATAGCCAAGTGTTGTACTGTGGGTTCAAACCCTCTACCAGAAATTAAACTTACAGATCATTTGTACTTGAATGACAATGTACAGCACATTAATTTTTAAGAGATATCTGGGCCGTGGTGATCAACAGTTGAAGGAAGGGATATATAGAGGCCATCAGAATAGTATATACAGTCCATTAAGTTTTCAGAACAGGTGTTACATTAGGATAGATGTAAGTTGAATGTGATAAACTTTAATATGGTGTGATAAACTTTAGATTTAGGAATTTCTTAGTAGCAGAAAAAGGAGGAGGAAGAGAAAGTTTTGTCCATTCTTCTTTCTACTTTCTGCTACCTAAAAAGCACAAAGAGGGCCAGGACATTTTCCAAAATAGCATGGGAGATGGTATTACAGATTAAAATTGTCCATTCTTCCCACAAAATTCCTAAGGAACATTGCCTAAATGTGCACCCTCACTTTGTCATGAAAATTCTTAGTCCTTGCTAGTCAAAGGCATACAAGGACTATTCATAGTAGACAGTAATTCCAAGCTACTGCCCGTAGTATAATACCAATGCCTTCATTATTTCTTGTGTGACATTTTTATCATATACTTAGCAAAGAATAAAAATAGCTGCAGGCAAATTCAGTTTTCACTTTCACTGTCACTCTGGAAGGCTTGTCTCCTAGACAATATTGTGGAAAAAAGCTGAAAAAATCATTGTCTCTTTTACCTGGAAACTCTAGCTCTTTTTAAAATGGTAAATTCTGTGTAACAGGCCACTGAAAAGTGAGCATTGACAAGTATTAATTAAGAACTTAATCTTTGAATAAATAAAAAGCAGTGAACACGATTAAATCTGTTCATGAAATATAGCAGAACATTTGGCTTTAATGAGAAAATGCACTCCTCACTCCAGACCGATGGGAATTCCATTGCAGTGTGTGTTGTAAACATTTCTCCTTTCTCCTTGACAGGTAATATTTGAGGCTGAAGTCTCAGATGGAAGAAATGGCTACATTGCCATTGATGACATCCAGGTTCTGAGCTACCCTTGTGGTAAGTAATGATTAAGAGGCACACTTTTCTCTGTCTTTTCTAAGAGAGGCTCAATATTATCAGACTAGTGTTTTCATTACTCAGCCATTGGTGTCTTGCTGCTACCACTGTTTTTCTATCTTTTTCTTTTCTAACTTGTTAGAAAAAAATGAGAATGTCAAAGTCATAAATGTTATTTTGTTATCACATAATTATTTCAATTCACTGGTTCTCTCTCACTCTTAATGGACTGTAATTAAAGTGAAATAAAGGGTATCTAATAGTTTTACTGTGAAATGGATTTTTTAATTCATTTTACTCCCAATAATAAAAGCAGGTAACAACAATTGATAAATCCTATTTTAAAATGTATTGTAACAGTTCTGAAAAATGTCTGGTTTTGGATATGGGCAGCTGTCTCTGTACTGATAGGTCTTGCAGTTGTTTTATTTGGGGTCATGTCTTTGGAAATTCGTGTGACAGAAGATAGAGACAAATAACGAATAATCAGAGTTGGAAGGGGCCTTGTAGGTCATCTAGTCCAACCCCCTGTCCAAGCAGGAGACCCCACACCATTTCTGACAAATGGCAGTCCAGTCTTTTCTTGAAAGTCTCAAGTGATGGCGCTCCCACAACTTCTGAGGGCAAGTTGTTCCATTGGTTGATTGTTCTCACTGTCAGAAAGTTTCTCCTTATTTCCAGGTTAAATCTCTCCTTGTTCAGTTTCCATCCATTGTTCCTTGTCTAGCCTACAGGTGCTTTAGAAAATAGCTTGATGATTGGGTAGATCTCCAGGTTGCACCAAGTACAGTTGGGATGGTCTTGAAGGACCAAAGGAAGAGCTCCTATCTAGGCAGTGGTCAGATAAGTGAAGCTTGAGACCAGTCCAAGAAACTTCTTTTTCTTCTTCCTAGCCTAATCCCACAGGTGCAAGATCCACTGTTCTGGTCATTGAATGCCACTTTGTATGGTCAGCTGTGTCTCCAGGGTGCAGGCCCATGACTTGCATATCTTTGTTGATGTTCTGTTTTGGTTGCCCACAAGGTCACCGGCCATTGACTTCTAGTTGGTAGGTAGTCTTGGCCATGGTGGAAGGTGCTGCTATCTGGACATGTCCATATCAGCGGAGTTGGCCTTCTCTCATTTTCTCTATAATTGGTGCCATCCCAAAATGTTGTTGAATGGTGTCATTTGTGATGTGATCAAGAAGGGAGATGCCTGATATCCAACGGAGCATTTGCATTTCCCTGGCATGGAGAAAGCTTTCGATCCCAGTCGAAGAAACTAACTTAAGTAAACATCTCAGACAAGCCCCTGCTTAGTTCACACAAAAATAAAGTGTGTGAAAACCTGACCTATATAGCATTGGCTCCTGAGCTATATAGCATTGTGTTTTTTAAGTTTCATATGTCCTATTGGGCTGACAGGTTGTATGCAGCAGCAGAGTCAAAGCAAGTTACATTGGCTGTTCCCCAATAAGGCCAAGGATTTATTTGTTTTGCAATGAGGTCCCACTCACCATCTTCAGGCTGGTGCTTTCGGCTTCGTGCTTTTGTGAGCAAAGTGTGATCGGAGCTTCCGTCTCTCTATAAATACTGGTGGGGAGGTGTGGTGTGCTGGCTCTGTTGTAAGCGGGTTGGTTGGCTGTGTTGTTACTTCTTGATTGGTTGATGGAGTTGATGTTTGCAGATTGGTTGGCTTTTTCGTAAGACCCTGTGTGGCTGAGGTACTGGCTGTGTGTCTCTCAGCCTTTTGTGTTGTAACGACCTGGGTAATGGGCTGTGTGATGACCTTCTGAGTTCTATTGTTGTGACATCCTGGGTCTTGTGCTGTAATCTCCTGGGTCATTGGCTGTGTTGTAACATCCTGAGGTTTTGTGGTGTAACCTCCTGAGTTCCGTGATGTGATATCCTGAGTGGATGGCTGTGATGTAACTTTCTGCGCTTTGGTTTGGCTCCGAGTTTGAGGTCTGGCTATGTGTTCATGGCGTGTGTGAGTTTGCTTAGTTTGTGGGTCGGAGGGTGTAGCAGCTGGTGATGCAGCCATGGTCTGGTTTCTGGATGGTGGTTGTTTTTCGTCTATGGGATGGGTTTGGGTTTGAGTCTGGTGAGGGAGATTGGTGCTGGCGTCATGTGTTGTTTTGGGTCCAGTGTTGGTTTTTGTGGCTGGGACTCGTTTGTTGATTAGGGCTAGTTTCCAGATGTCTGGTAGGTGGGAGGTATCATCCCATTTATTCATGTTATGAGGGTGTTTCTCTATTTTGATGGCTTCCCTAATTATTCTCTTGTTGAAGTGTTCAGTATTGGAGATTAATTTGGTTCCCTCAAAATCAATTTCATGTCCTGTGGCTTTAAGGTGCTGGAAAAGAGAGGAAGTATTTTCTTCTTTTCTGACTGCGCTCTTGTGTTCTGCGATGCGTGCATTTATTCTCCTGTTGGTTTGTCCAATGTATGTGGCTGGGCAATTTTTGCATGGTATTTCATAAGCTCCTTGGTTTTCTAGCTGGATCTTGTCCTTGGGGTTTCTTAAGATGTTGGCTATTTTTTGGTCAGTGCCAAAGGCTTTCCTGATATTGTGTTTGTGGAGAATTTTGCTGATTTTATCTGTGGTGCCTTTGATACAGGGGAGGAGGGTGATACTGTTATCCTGTTCTGTGTCTTGGTTTTTGGGGGGTGTCTCCCTTAGGATTAGGTTGGTAATTGTGTTTCTTTGGAATCCATTGGAAATTAATACATTAGTGAGGGTGTGTAATTCTATTCTCAGGTGGTCTTTGTTGGCTAGGTGTTTGGTTCCGGAGATGAGGGTCTTGGCTGTGGAGTTGATCTGTGCAGGGTGGTTTGCAGGGTGGTAACGGGATTGTACATTTAAGTAGCGGTTGGTGCATGTTTTCTTCCAGTAGATGGTGTGTCCTAGGGAGCCAAGACCCTCATCTCCAGAACCAAATGCCTAGCCGACAAAGACCAGTACCTCAGCCACACAGGGTCTTACGAAAAAGCCAACCAATCTGCAAACATCAACTCCATCAACCAATCAAGAAGTAAAACACAGCCAACCAACCCGCTTACAACAGAGCCAGCACACCACACCTCCCCACCAGTATTTATAGAGAGATGGCAGCTCTGATCACACTTTGCTTGCACAAGCACAAAGCCGAAAGCACCAGCCTGAAGATGGCTAGTGACACCTTGTTGAAACGTCGCCAAGATACTCTCAATCTTACACAGGAAAAGACCCGAACATGCCAAGACCTGCATATATATATATATGGATATGTGTGTGTGTGTGTGTCCACACACACACACACACTAGCAATAGCACTTAGACTTACATACCACTTCACAATGCTTTACAGCTCTCTCTAAGTGGTTTACAAAGTCAGCATAGTGCCCCCAACAATGTGGGTTCTCATTTTACGGTACCAATCTCAGAAGGAAGGAAGGCTGAGTCAATCTTAAGCCAGCCAGGATCAAACCCCTGGCAGTCAGCAGAATTAGCCTGCAATACTGCATTCTAACCACTGCTCCACCGTGACTCTTCACTTTAAAATATAAATAAATTAAAACCAAAAATTAAAATCTAAGCACACATGGGAAGGATGGGAGTGCAATGGGGGAGGTGAGATATGATGTTACTCCATCAACCACCTCCACTATGCTGATTCCCATAAGTCAAATATCTGAGTAATGAGAAGATATTAATAGTGATAAGTCTTTGATTCAGCCATCAAGACTAGCAAGATATTAATGCAGCTAAAATTCTGGAGAAATGTGCTTCTAGAACCTGACATCATTTGGATGTTTGTACATCCAAATTGTTTGAAGTTTCCAAGATGCCTCACAGACAGACTTGAAGAAATTCATTATAATCTGGAAGAGTGTAATAACAAATGAATATTCAATATTTCTTATCCCTAATCCTTGGTAATTTAGGAGTAGCATATGAAATCTCAAACCCACAGTCTAGATTGGAATAAACACACACACACACACACACACACAGAGCTCCCCTCCCCCCCAAAAAAACTTGGAAGAAGTTCATGACAAACTGCATCTGCATTTCTGCAAAAAAATCAAAAACTCTATGTGGATATTGCCATAGTCACAAGGCACTGGGCTCTACTGACAGAGTCTTTACCTTAATACAATATTTTTCAACTTCAGTAATTCTAGTAGCTCTATGTGGACTAGCTGGGGAATTCTGGGAGTTGAAGTACACACCCCTTAAAATTGAAATTGAAGTTGAGAAACACTGAGGTTAAGAAACACTGTCTTAATAATAATAATAATAGACCCATACCTTAACGCGGACCTGGCCTGCATCACGGAAACCTGGTTGGGCCCAGAAGGTGGGATCCCTCTAGTGGATATGTGTCCACCAGGTTTCCGTGTGCTACACCAACCTCGAGTCCAGGGTAGGGGGGGTGGCGGTTATAATCAGGGAGGCCTTATGTCCGAGGGAGACCACTGTCTTTCAGATAGGCGGCTGTGAATCTCTCCTCTTGAGATTGGGCCCTGAAGGTCAGTTGGGTCTGTTGCTTACGTACCTATCTCCCAGCTACGTGACAACAGCCCTGCCTGCGCTGCTGGATGTCCTCTCGGAGGTGGCAGTTGAGCTCCCCAGACTTATTGTACTGGGGAACTTTAACCTGCCATCACTGGGAGGGGCATCAAAGGTGGCGCAGGAGTTCATGGCCTCCATGGCAACCATGGACCTGACTCAGGTAATACAAGGGCTGACTCATGAGGGGGGACACATGCTTGACCTTGTTTTCATCTCGAGACAGTGGGGAAATGATCTGGGGGGGGATCTCCAACTATACAACCCCTGCCATGGACGGATCATTCTCTCCTTCGACTGGCCTTCCAATATGCCACCCCTCGTCGCTGGGAGGTGGGACCAATGAGATGGTTCCGCCCCAGGCGCCTAATAGACCCAGAAGGGTTCCAGACAGTGCTTGGGTCAATTCCGGCCTCCTTAGCCGACAGCTTGGTGGATGCCCTGGTGGACGCCTGGCAAATGGCTGCCGCCGGGGCGCTAGACCGAGTTGCCCCTTTGCGGCCTCTTACCCACTGCAGATCCCGATTAGCTCCCTGGTTTTCAGTGGACCTGCAGGAGATGAAGCGACGGAAGAGAGGCCTAGAGAGCTGTTGGAGATCCAGTCCGAATCTGAACGAGTGCAGCTAAGATCTTATTTTAGATCTTACCTTGCTGCAATGAGAGCAGCGAAACTCTCCGCTCTCATTGCATCCGCAGTGCATACTTCTCCGCTCTCATTGCATCCGCAGATAATCGCCCGGCTGCCCTGTTTAGGGTCCTCCGCTCCCTCCTTAATCAGAGGGAGGGGGAGGACCCACTGCAGGGACATGCCGAGGAGTTTAGTCAACATCTGACGGACAAGATCGCTCAGATCCAGACAGGCTTGGACTCCGACTGGACAGAGTCTGGCGGAGTGTGAAGTGGTCATCTGGGAGGAGTTTGATCCTGTGACTCCAAATGAGGTGGACAGGATCATGGGGAGGCTGAGTGCTGCCACGTGTTTATTGGACCCGTGTCCCTCCTGGCTGGTCTATGTTGCCCGGGAGGTCACACGAGGCTGGCTCCAGGTAGTAATCAACGCCATTTTGAGTGGGGGTGTCTTTCCCACTGCCTTGAAAGAGGCGGTGGTGAGGCCCCTCCTCAAGAGGCCTGCCCTGGACCTGGCTAATTTGAACAACTTTCGTCCGGTCTCCAACCTTCACTTTATTGCGAAGGTTGTTGAGAGCATGGTGGCTCAGCAGCTCCCACTGTTTCTGGTGGAAACCAACTATCTAGACCCATATCAATCGGGCTTCAGGCCCGGATACAGCACAGAGATGGCATTGGTCGCACTGGTGGATGATCTCTGGAGGGCACGGGACAAGGGTTACTCCTCTGTCCTGGTCCTGTTAGATCTCTTGGCGGCTTTTGATACCATCAACCATGGTATCTTACTGCGATGCCTCGAGGGGTTGGGAGTGGGGGGCACTGTTTTACGGTGGTTCTCCTCCTACCTCTCGGGTCACACGCAAGTAGTGTTGGCAGGGGGGCAGAAATCAGCCCCAAGACCCCTCCTATGTGGGGTACCTCAGGGGTCGGTTTTTTCGCCCCTCCTGTTCAACATCTACATGAAGCTGCTGGGCAAGATCATCCGTGGTTTTGGGGTGAGGTATCATCAGTATGCTGATGATAATCAGCTTTTTATCTCCACCCCTAACAAACCCAGTGATGCCCTCAATGTGATGTCCCGATGTCTGGAGGCAGTACGGGGCTGGATGGGAAGGAACAGGCTTCGGCTCAACGCAGCTAAGACCGAGTGGCTGTACATACCGGCATCTCGAATTGTCCAGGAAATTCCATCTTTGGCTATGGGGGGAGAGGTGTTACCCCCTGTAGATAGGGCACGCAACTTGGGTGTCGTCCTGGATACACGGCTCAGTTTGGAGGAACAGGTGGGAGCTGTGGCCAGGGGGGCATTCGCTCAGGTTCGCCTGGTGTGCCAGTTATGTCCCTATCTGGACCGAGATGCCCTGCGTACAGTCACTCATGCACTCGTTATCTCCCATCTGGACTACTGCAATGCTCTTTACATGGGGCTGCCCTTGAGTACCACTCGGAGGCTTCAGCTGGTCCAGAATGCTGCAGCGCGGGTTGTGACGGGAGGTTCCCGATACTCCCATATTACACCCCTCCTGTGTGAGCTGCACTGGCTACCGGTTGCCCTCTGAGTGAGATTCAAGGTGCTGGCATTGACCTATAAAGCCCTTTATGGCATTGGACCAGGATACATGCGGGAGACCCTGCTGCCGATAACAGCTTCCCAATGTCCCGTGCGCTCCCATCGAGAGGGCCTGCTCCAGGTGCCATCGACACAACAACGTCGACTGGCGACCCCCAGGAGTAGGGCCTTCTCAGTGGGAACACCCACCCTATGGAATCAATTTCCCCTGGAGCTCCAGACGGCTCCTGACCTCCGCTCCTTCCACCATGACCTAAAAACTTGGCTATTCCAACTAGCCTACCCGGACTGATGGGGACTGATGGGAACTGAGGGAGGGTGTTAAATATATATTTAAAATATTCTAATTGACAAAGGAGACCTTGGTTTTTAATGTCCTTTAGCATTTATGTAATTGTATTGGGACTGTTTTAATTGTAAGCCTCCCTGAGTCCCTCAGGAGATAGGGCGGCATATAAGCCAAACAAACAAACAAACAAACAAACAAACAAATAAATAAATAAATACCTTATCTGCTGTCAGTGCCTTTTTCAACCCAATTTTTACTTACACAGAGTTTTGTCATAGAGCTTTCCCTGAGGCAATGGAAAAAGTATAAAAAGGTTTGTCACAGGTTCAAACAATGTTCTGTCTGCAGTGCAGATGATGTTTACTGACAGGGACTCCACATTCCCCTCCTAACCTACCATACCATATAGATAATTAAATCTGACCCTTTGTGTTATTAATGCAGTAGTTTTTACATTGAATATTATTGAAATTCACATTCAGATTTGCAATTTCTTTGCATCTTATTTGGCCATTCTTCCTATTGAGCTAAAACAATTTTTTTTCTTCCATGCATGAATTTCTTTTGCCCTAAAGACACCATGCTATGTTATCTTTGGGGGAGAAATAATAAAAAAAATGTGACTGAGCGCACCCTTTGGTAACTTTTTGCTTTCCTATTTCTGTGTATCTTTGGGGAAATTTTTGTATAAAATGTGACTGAGAGTACCCTTTGGTAACTTTTTGCTTTTCCTATCTCTGCAGATAAATCTCCTCATTTCTTGAGGCTGGGGGATGTAGAGGTCAATGCAGGTCAGAATGCAACATTTCAGTGCATTGCTACAGGAAGGGATGCAGTGAAGAACAAGTTATGGCTGCAGGTAAGGCTCACCCTGACCCATTAATGGTTAGACCCTTCTGATAAAAACAAAGAGTCCAGTTCCTCAAAGATTTGTATATGCAGACATCTGACAGGAAATCATTGTTATTTATTATTTATATCTATTTCAATTTTTTTAGCATCAGTTTGCTGCAAGGACTGTTTGTCACCTTCCTCTATCTGGCGTGCACATATGGAATTTTAGTTTCCATTCTGTAGAACAAGCAAGAGGCATGAGGGAGAAAACCTCACTACTCCATATCCTCTTTTTCTGTGGGATTCATTTTTTTGAGTTGCAAGCTGGTAAATTCTGTGTAGGTTAATGTATGGTTGGTAGGCTGGCCTTCATAAAATCAAACTGATAAAATATTGTCAGAAAGCTAGTCCCACATATTTTTCTGACTGAGGAACAGATTATGGTGCACCTTCTCCCATACTGCAAAATGGTGTGATCTATGATTGAGTTATACGTTTAGAACTGGCAATGGGACAGCATTCTCTAGTACATCTGAAAGCAACAACGTACTTCAGGGAACAATGAGCAAGGCATTTGACAGGCACATATCTGTGAACTGGGGCACAGCAGTTGCCATTTCTGATTATGATTACTTATTATCACTATTAATGGGGATATACACCATCTTTATTTTATACATTTCAAGGCAAAATTGTGAGGTGGGCTTTCGTGCCTAAGGGAAGACTGAAACTCACGGTCTCACAGTTTCTGTTCCAGTACATTAACCACTGCATAGATGAGGGCAGTTCAGCTGTGCATATTTATAATGTGATAACTTAACCATACAGGATAGGCTCCTGTATTATAGTAAGACGTAATGCAATTTGTTGAAGAATATGATTTAGTAAGACACATAAATTCACATAATACAGCTTAGTATTATGCGCAAACTAGGACATTGTAATTTGTTTAACAAACCTTGGTCTAGCTTGTCTTTGTTTAAAAATAGTAAGGTAACTGAAAATAATTCCATCCAAATCTTGCATATACAAAGTAGTCTGAGCAATTCATAGAAGCGGTCCAAGTACTGAGTATTCAGTGTCTCTGAACTTCACACACTTCTATGAAAACAAAGCATAGAAGTTACAGCATTGTATTTTTCAGGACTGTTCATTGGCACTGCATTGCATGATATCTCATTTAATTAATCCAAGAGCTCAGCCTTGAGCTTTAATTTAAAAATATACATGCAGTTGAAATTTTTAAATCCTAGAATTAAGGCAATAAGAGAAAAAAAGCCTAAGAGAAAGTATTAATTGGCTATTTAAACAAAATACAGAATAGCAGACATTATTTTAATGTTCTTTATATGGTTTACTGGAAGACATATCAAGAAAGTAGAGTCGTAACTGAATCTTGAGCATCTTCAAAGGTAATGAGGACTTGCCAAAACTACCACTTGTAGTCAGTGAAAAATCTCCTTTAAATCATCATTACATAGCAATTATTGCTTTGAGTATTTTCTTTTCCAAGGAAGAGGATAAAGTGAGTTATTCTTGTACATCTGCATCCACATCTCTTAATTCTTCCACTATCTGGAAGCATTCTGCTTACTGGTTTAGTGAGATTATTATGTAAAGAAATTCATAGTTTTTAGGCATTTCAAAAAGTTTGAAATAGTTACAACTTGTATGTTCCAGATATGAGCTGTGTGGATTGGGTAAACAGTTCACCCAATGAACTGTTAAATTAGTTAAATTGGGAGGGGGGTTAAATTACTTGGCATTAACCTCCACATTGACCCACAAGTAAGATATCCCAGAATTTAAGATGAGAATCTCAGGATGAAGTAATTAGTTAACAAAATACATAGGAAAATTTTGTCCCATGCTTAGCTTCTCCCATGTTGGCCAAAACCAATCTGAAGATTCTGTATAGATATGCATGCATAATAGGGACATTCAAAACATACCATTATTATTCCAGGAACAGAGTATTCCCACAACACCAGAACATTCCATTATTTACTTAAGCCTTTTTACCACTGTTTTGGAGGGAGGCCAAACATTTTCTGGAGATAAATTTTCTTTAGAAAGAAGCAGGTTTAAGATGGATCAATATGCACCACTTCCTGTTCTGGAAGATTTACTTTGATGATCTCTGGAATAGTTGAATCAGTATGGTCCAAGTGAAACATGGGTTTTTACTTTACTTATGTCTATATATTGAGTGGGTTGAATGTGTGTGTGTATGCACACACATGCATGTATATTTGCCAGATGCCATGTTACAAAAAAGGGCAAGGCCTAGAAAATATATATCAGAAAAGTCCTTTAATTATACCTTGCCCTCTATGAGACTACATCACAATTCCCTTCTTTCTACTAGCCTTTCTGATCTTTAAACCCAGAAATCGTGTTCATTTTCCTCTCTTTTTTTTTCAGCAAAAGTCCATAAGCATTTTCTAATCACTAAGAATTTAGATAGAAATTTTAGAATTGTATATTAGTTGCTTGAGAATTGGCATGTTCATTTTATACCAAAAAATTATCTTTCTAATGGATTAAAATCCTTAAGTGAGAAGTACAGACTTTGTGCAGTTGAGAATGCACTTCTAAGGTCGGAGTTGGTGACTGATGTCTTAATTCTCCCTCCCTCTCTCTCCCTCCCTCCCTCCCTCTCTCAAGAACAGAGACAGAGAGAAACACATACACACAAACAGAGAGAGAAGGAAATTATTTTGTCTCTGTGTGTGTATTTATAGATAGATAGTGTTAAGTTTGCATGAAGAGTCAGACGCGAGGAGTTCCAGCAAAAGAGTTTATTAGTGACTACAGCTCGAATGGACCCGTTCTGGCTTGGCTACGGCTGCTTCTTATAGCCTGCAGCCGTAGCTGCCAGCCAATGGGAGTGCAGGGTTTCTTCCCGCACTATTTAAACCAATACCATTTGGCATTTTTCAAGAACAGTTCAAATAAACCAATAACATTCAAACCTACATACATAACAGATAGATAGATAGATAGATAGATAGATAGATAGATAGATACACACACACATAATAGTAAAGTGAAGTGAAATCATTGTTTCAGTTAGGATTGGTTTTGAGGAATAAGGTAGTGGTGGGTTTTCCTGATACCATTTGTGATTCATAACACAATACTCTAATATACAATACTATCAGGTCATATTGCTGGAATGTAGCTTGTGTACCTGAATTCCAATTGTTGAATTCTATCTAAGAAACTTTTTGAGAAGACAGCGCTAAGAAACTGCTTTGCCCTTTTGGAGTTTTTTCCCATCCTGTTTCCCAAAGCTTTTCAGCATGAAACTGCTGGAAGAAGCCAACCATACACTTGTTACTCCAAAGAATAATTGCTTAGGATTACAACGTAGCTCTCTTGCTCAAGAATATTGCCTTATTTCAAGTCATTCCACATCCTTCATTGAAAACTTATATATTTTCAGACATAGCTGTGCAGTTCTAAGTATTTTGGGGCTTTTGGGCTTTATGTCTTATATAGCAAATATTGGATCATTTGACCATGTCTTAATTTGAATTTCAAATATGTGTGAATTCTACCAATGAATTGCTTTCTTCCATTATGTTCTTCTAGGGCAATGAATGTAGGGTCATGGCTACAGTTTCTCCACACAAAATAACATTTTGACAATGATCCAGATGTCCGTGGGGGAATCACAAATTTGAGTAGAAAGTTGCAAGTCTCACTTTGCTTAGGCAGTTAGGCTTTCAATGGCTGGAGGAAAATAAACAGTCTGACAAAGTATTTGGGGGTTAGAGCATGGTCATCTGTAATATCAATTTGTGTAGTATTTTTGCTCTTATCTTCCATCCTTCTATAAAACCCTGATCACAACTTGCGTTGCTGCTGCTGATCCTGAACAGGGTTTGCTCATAATGTGTTCTTCATTGGCTGAAACCTACTTCTTGATATTCTTCTTGGCTTGCTGCTTAGCATAGCCTAAGTCTGCCTGGCTATCCCTTTGCTCTGTGTGAATGCCATCTCCTTTCATTGGCTAGTGCCTATCCTGAAGTGCCTTCCAGTGGAGAGAATAGTTTGTACTGATCTTGTGGAACTACCAACTCATAAAGGGCCAGGGTTATTCTTAACAAAATGGGTGTGTTGACCCTGACAGATTATAATACCTCTTTTCTGCCTGCTTCTAAGATGCCGTTTCACAGACAGCAATGTTTTCCTGGGTTCTATTTCAATGCTGGCTTTGCTGGGTGCAAGCACAGCCTTTATATGCGTGAAGTGAAATTTGGGAATTAGCCTAGAAAGGACATTGCATGTACCAGAGTCCCTGAGCCAGGTTGTGCCTGGAACTTCTGGGCTCTGGCCTAAAGGAAACTGAGAAGATTTCAACCAGATTCCTTATATCCATTGATTGATTTCACACAACATGTCACACAATTCAAGATGTAGCAGCTGAAAGCACACAACAGGAAAATATATATTAAATTATTACCTGAGAGAAATGAGTGAATCCAGCCTGTTTATCTATCCATTCAGCTAGTTTATACTTCAGTACATTGTGCAATTCCAGGAAATGGATTTCTAGTAAGAGATTAAGTGTTGTATAAACATATCCTTTATAGCCATTCAGAAGCTCTCATGCCTTAAACCAATTATTGCTCCAGGGATCCCATAATACTTTTGAGTGAAGGGTGTGACTGTTCCCCAATTTTCAGTTCCTTTTAATAGAGATCTTGAGCATAAGCCAAATAAGAATCTTTAAGAAGCCAGAGATAATTGGGTGTGAGGGAAATTGTTTCCATGGTCAATAGGTAGAGTGGAAAGAGGCACTTCTGTAATTACAAAAGCTGTGCTTTACTGACAGAGAAGCAACAAGCAAATTCAGTACTCCACCTGGGTGCACACAATCTTTATTGGGAAGGCAATGCATACCTGGACCAGTTTCTTGCTTAAAAAGAACCAGCAGGCAGGAGCACCATCCTAAGCTCTTAGTTCTGGTCTGTTTGGATAGGTAGGTGGCAGAATGGAAAGTGGAGTTCTTACGGTGGATTTTCCATATGCCTTGTTTTTATTTTGTTGATTGATTGATTGATTACCCTATAGGCTATATCAATGTACAGGTTCAAACACATATTACCAAAAAAATTCTAAATAAACAATTTAAAAGAGTAGGGTAAAATACAATAGTTATAGGCTAAAATATAATAATTTAATACATAAATATGTAAAATAGGAAAAAATGACATAAAATTATGATTTTCCATATGCAAAGGGACCATAGAATGATAAGGAACATATTCAATGTTAAACAGTGGCACATTATTAAAATGTAGGAGCTTATCAGTTTTACTCATGGGGGAGTCACACAAATTCTTTAATCATGGGGAGGGGTTCGGTATTTGAATACCTTCACTTAAGTGTAAGTCTAGCCAATGATCTGCCAGATATTTTTGGAATATGACCTGGCATCTAATTTTTGAACAAGTTGATTTGGATTGATGTAAACTGAAGTCTGGTTTTGTGAATTCTTTTCATTTTCTGTAGCACTTTTCTTGAATTCTTGAAGTCAGTGAATAATCAAAAAGCTTGTTTTGTCCTGTGATTTATTCAGTGGATATACGTATGTGTATACAATGTATAGAGGGAATGAATATCAATGGATGGATGGAATGGGATGCTTTGGCAAACTTCAAATGGATTAACACATTTCTGGAACAATATGAAATAATTTCAATTATAACATCCAATAGAAAGGACAGTGAATAAGGATTTAAAAAAACCATCCTGAGTCCCCATTTAGCTATGTTTTTGTTAGTTCAGTGTGAATATCAGAGCTAATTTTTCCCTTTTTCTTTCAACATTAAGCTCTCTTGTTTACTTGTTTTGGAATAATAATGAATAGCATAAACCATCCCAAAAGGTTTTAGATCTCGCTTATATGCCCAGAATAAGATAACACCTGTACTGCCCCACCCATAAAGGCTTGTGCTTGGAGCATCTGCTAAATCATATGCCCTGGCTCCCAGTTTAGCTATTCATAACTGAATCACTAATGAGTCTATCCATCACTGTGGTGTCTTGGCATTCACACACCATTTGGCTTGGACAGAGAAGCTTGGCCTCCTTGTGCAATTCCGTTTGCATTCTGACATGCAGGCCAGGGTGCTACCATCGATTTTGATATGTCAAAAATTAAAAGATGATCATATTCACTTACAAAAGAAAAAAAAGAAAATTAAAGCTTGATTGGTAATCCTACGCAGATAGAGATAAAAGCAAAAGATGCATGTAGGCCAATCTGTTTGCAGAGGCTTTAGGTGCTGGCTAAATGCCTCCTTGGTTGAAAAACCAAAGCTGGAAGTTTTCATTTAAACTTTTAAAAAAGAATATTAAAAACTAATACAAACTAATATAAATCAAGGGAGAAAAAGCAAAATACAAAGGGGGGAGAAAAAGACTTGAAAAAAAATAGAAAAGAAAATATATAAACTGACTTCTGGTATCTTCACTGCATTTACAATATGACTACAAATATATTTTAACCTTTGTCTAAAAAGTTATTTTACATTTCTTTCTGTAATCTAACCTGACTAGTCAAATCCATTAATCGCAAGAGTTTTTTTAAATTTTTATGCAAAAAAAAATCCGTAAGAGCTTTGCACCTTCAATAAATGTAGATAATGTCTTTTCTCTAATCAAAGAAGTAAATGTATCCATTTCAACAAAATCTTTAACTGCCCCAACCATTGCTCCATAGTGGATACCATTAAATCTTTCCATCCCTTTGCATATAGTAAGCTTACCAGAGTAATATATTTATTATTTCATATATTGAAATAATCTTTCATGGGGTTTTTTACCCATTTGTCCATTAATCCTAAAAGGAAATGTTCTGGCTTCAACTGAATATTGATATTTCAAATACTTTATATTGAAGTATCTGTTTGACTCCATTTTTAAGCTTCTTTTTAAACATGTCCTTACATGTTTTTCACCTTTCCAACATACATTTGAAGTATGATTTTTTTAAAGTCTATAATAATTTTAACTTTATAGTACCATGAGTATTCATGCCATACAAACTTCTGGTCATGATTTTCTAACTCTAAAAGTCTCATGTTTCTTAGCAACATCAATTCTTTCGTTCAGATCAACAACAAGCAGCAAAATACAATTTCAAATCTGGTAAACCCACTTCTCCTTTCTCCTTTGCATCTTGTAATAGTTTATATTTAACTTATATTTTCCCCTGGCCATATAAATTTAGATATATCATTTTGCCATTGTATAAATGGTATATCCATTGTCAAAACAGATATTGTCTGAAATAAAAAAAAATCAATCTTAGCATGTCCTTTTTAATTTTAGTCCATTTTTTAACATAATTAATTTGAAGTTACTTACAATTCATGTTTACTCTAGTAATACCTAGGTATTTTACTTTTTTCTCAGTTGTAAAACCAGTTTTCTACATCAGTTCTCTTTTACCTTCAAATTTCAAAGTCCAGTTATTAATCTTGAAACCTGCTAATATACCAAAGGCTTTACATTTCCTATTCTATTCCTGCTAATAGATTTTCTAAAATTAAGATCAAATCATCCACAAATGCCCAATTTATAATTTTATTTTTAATCTTGATTTTCTAACTAGAGACTTAAAAGAGACTTATAGCTCTATTCAATACTTGAAGAAAAAAAGAACGAAAGTTGAAACAGAGGACTTCCTTTTCTGAATCTCACAAGATTTTATTAATTCTTCATTAACAATTATTTGTGCTTTCTGAAAAGTGAAAATCAATCTTACCCATTTAATAAAATTATCTTCAAGGTTCATATGCACCAGAATGCTAAACAAACAAACAAACAAACATACATACATACATACATACATACATACATACATTCAAAGTCTCAAAGGCTTTCTCTTCATCTCAAATAGAATGCAGTTATTTATTTATTTATTTATTTATTTATTTATTTATTTATTTATTTATTTATTGGACTTGTATGCCGCCCCATCTCCGAAGACTCGGGGTGGCTCACAACTAAAAACAACGACAATAAATAATTAAAAAAGATTATGTTCCTCAAGATATTCCAAAATATTCAAAATATTTCTAATATTGTCTCATAGTTAACATTTAAGTAAAAACCTGCATTGATATTCATGAATAAAATCCTGTAAAATTATTTTCAACCTTTCAGCCACAATCATGGTAAATTATTTGTAATCATTGTTCAGTAAAGATACTGGTCGATAGAATATTTTTTTCTTTCCCAGTCTGAGGAAAATGTAATTCTTCTTGGAGTTTTAGATAGCAAAGAAGTTGCCTGGAAGTAGTAATCAGAGATTTAAAAAAAAACAGAATAGAAAATATTAGAACAGCTTGCTGCAAATCCAAACTCAAGGTTTATTAATATATTTAGCTTTACTGTAGTTAAATGTCCATTGATTTTATATATTTTTTGCTCTTCATTAGAATGATGAGAGAAGTTGCCAACTACAAATTTGCAGTTTATAAAATAGATATTTCTAGCCAATGATAATAACATGTGCTTCTAGTTTCTTTATGGAATATAGCTCCATAAGCACATTCACACATAATGCTTAACATATGTTTTGGTTTTGACATATCATGAAGTGTTATCCCAGGCCTTATTTTAGCATTATATATGTGGGATCATACATATGGTTAATCTTGGTTTAGGATTATAGATGAACACAGCAATTTATGTAATTATAGTAAACAAATTAAGACATAATGTTTAATTTTGCATGTCCTAGAAAAAAAGCAAGAGACTCTCCCATTCATTCATTCATTTAATGAATCTTTTTTTAAAGAAGTTTGAGTTTAGACAGTGTGGAATTGGCTGTGTTTGTTAGATCTTAAAATGGGATGGCTTGAAAATAACTGTTTACTTGAAATAGAAACTGAAAAGTATGAACAACTCTTTAAAATAATCTGAAAAACAGTTTTAGCCATAGGAGGGCAGTTCTCAGACTAAAAATATTCCTATTCCTAGGCATGAGCAACACAGCATTTTAACAAGACCAGTTAAAATAAAAAGAATAGAATTATTAACATTTCATAACCCAAGTATTTCCATTAGATATGATTTATCTCCTCAGCCATTAGGGCAGAACCATCCATAATTTCTTTTTAATGGCTTGACTGTAAATTGGCAAGGAGGTGGGTTTTGACCAATAATGGATGAGTCTTCAGGTATCTATTTACAAAACTGTCCCCTGAATCCTAATCATTCTGAAAAGTGACCCTAATACTTTAGCTAGCTTAATGAGAAGGCACTTCTGTGCTTTGAGCAGGAAGTCTCCAACAGCTCTACTTATTTTACATATTTTTCTAGCTTTACACGCTCCAACAGTGTGTAAGGCTGGAAAATACGGTTTTCCTACCACGTGATGAGAAGGACTCCATCTTACATCTTACTCCTTCTTAAAAAGAAAAACAACAAAGGCAGAAGAAAACCTTTACACAACCTGGTTGTTCCTCTGCAGCTTCAATACTACCCTACCTCCTGTTTGAACTGTAATTACCTGATTTCATTTCGATGATTTCTAAATGCCATCTTAGGATCATACTCAAGAAAAATAACAGGGCTGGAATATAGCAGTAGATGGTGTTGATTCCAGTTAAATTACATTTATATTCAATTCAGCATAGCTGATTTTATTGCTTTCTGTAGTTTTAATTACTTTTACCCTTAAGTCCCATTCAACATTGCAATTCAGTGGCAATTTCTGGATAGGTTCTAAGGATCACACACCTGGCTTTGAGAGGCCTCTTGTGTCCCCAGTGCCTCGAGCCATGAAACTTAACTGTGCCTTATTCCAGAAAAGTAAAGGTGGTACTTTAAATTTTCTATCTTTAATCAGATTAAAGTCCACCAAGGCCCTAGCAAGTAAAGCATGTGTCATAGACCTAAACTACCTGCTTTGATAAATCCCTATCAGATTCCTGCTGTGGTACGATGTCGTTTAACAATGTCTTGCTTTCCATTTCTTAATTTTCCCACCCTGCTATAAAATTGTCTTGTACTCTCCTTAGATTTTCTTTTTCTTTTGCTTCCACGGCCTTGTAGGCAATTTATGTCTCCTCATGTTCTCTCTCATTGTAACAGGGCAACCATGGTGACATATGATTCAGGGGACTGCTGCAGATGCAGTTCCCTCCAGACTCAGTTCTGCAAATTAACTGGTGCTTAGAGCATGTCCAGCATTACATCATTCTTCAGCAGATGCCTCTTTCTATTACAGTTCGGAAGATGAGAGTATTATCCCACTGGGTTTTTTTTCCACCAAGCTCCTCTGATGGTGGTTCTTCAAATAGCTTTCCTGTCCTTACACACAACTGTCTGATTAGAGATTTGTTTTTGAAAATGTCTTTGTTTCAAATAGCCTCATCATAACTAGAGCCTCTTATCATGTTTCTGCTCTGTTTCACCATTCCACTTTACAAGTCCATTGAGTCTTTACAGCCTTTACAACTTCAGTGATTGTTATGATTGTAACACACACACACACACGCACGTAGAATAGAATAGCATTAGCAATAGCACTTAGACTTATATACCGCTTCACAGTGCTTTACAGCCCTCTCTAAGCATCATCATATTGCCCCCAACAGTCTGGGTCTTCATTTTACCAACTTCGGAAGGATGGAACGCTGAGACAATCTTGAACCTGGTGAGATTCAGTCTGCCAAAATACAGGCAGCCAGTAGTCAGCAAAAGTAGCCTGCAGTACTGCATTCTAACTATTACATCACCGTGGCTCTTAATTTGCATACAATAAATTGTAGTTACTGCTTAAATTGTTATGCTTAAATGGTAGTTACTGGGTTATTGTTATGCTTAAATTGTAGTTACTGGGACTAACATTTCATATTTTACAGGAACTTTAGTTGAAAATCAAAATCTTTTTTCTTTCTTTAGTGAGGAATGTGAAGGAAAAATCACAAGCATTGCTATTTTATGCCAGAAAAAGTTGAATTTCATAGAGCTTTGTTTTTAAGTTAATTTGCATAATATTTCCATTTGCTTACAATGTGGAAAACCTTACTACCTTTGGATGATTTAAGTTAATGCTATATTGAAATTTCTCTTCCAGTTTCCCAAAAGATTTCATTTCAAACTTCTCCATCATGTTTCAGCTTCCTTGGCTACCTGCACTTTCTGAACTCTCCTATGTGTTCCCCTTAAAATTTAGCTGAGGTGTGAGAACTGGCTACTACATATTGTATCAGAGGGGAGAGATAAAAGCAGGAATAGTTACACAAGCCAGAATGGCTTCAAAATTCAGGGCAAGATCCTATATCTCATCAATTAGATTAAGGAGAATTTCATCAAAGGAATAATTAACTTTGGTTATTTTATAACATAACCAAATAGATACTTTGGTGTCTTCTTTTCACATTAATACTGCAAGTTATTTATTGCCTAAAAATTATACTTGTAGAGATTTCAGCTAGGTAGGTAGTCCTTGACTTACAACAGTTTGTTTAAAGACTGTTCAAAGTTACAATGGGACTGAAAAAATTATGACCATTTTTCACAGTCGTGACTATTGTAGCATCCCCATGGTCATGTAATCGAAATTCTGTTGCTCAGCAACTGGTTCATATTTATCATAGTTGCAGTGTCCCAGGGTCATGTGATAAATTTTGGGACCTTCTGACAAGCAAAGTCAATAGATAAGCCAGATTCAGTTAACAAACAATTTACTAACTTAACAACTGAAATGATTCACTGATGGCAAGAAAAGTTGTAAAAGGAAGCAAAGCTCACTTAACAAATGTCTCACTTAGCAACATAAATTTTGGCTCAATTGAGGACTACCTGTATAGCAAAGAAAAAATGTATATTGTTAGATACAATCATTTTTGTAAGCTCACAATAGAACAATGTCTTTCATGTGCTATATTGTATTAGCATTGGATACCAATGCTGCAATTTTATTCTTTATTTTAATTTACTTGAGATTTTTCCAGAAATTCAATTTTGAGCAAGTGAATGCCTAGATTAAATACTTCTTGTCACTCTGTCTTCTGTCTTCTGAAGCCATTTCCATAATTTAGTTAAGAAGAGAGCTTCCCTTTCATGAAAAAAAAATACAATAGTTTTCCCTGGCTATTTCATTTGCAACTCCTTTGTAAGTCACATAAGCAATATATATGTTCTCTGGGGATGCTGAAATGCTACTAACATTTGACTCTTTCAGTATGGCTTAGGGAAATTTACTAGCCATTTCTTCACTAATTACAAGGCCATAGGACAAATCATTGATGAAATGTAATGTGTTACGATTCCATTCTTCTTCCACTGATAAACCACTATGGTAGCTATTAGTTTCCATGAAGCCATATTCCACTAGCCACATTCAGGCTATTACATCTGGTTTAATAACATGGAATTATCCTTTCTCACTTTTAAGCTGTAAGCTTAAAGCACACCAGTCATCAATCAATCAATCACATTTAAAGTTATAGATAATTGCTAACATTTGACTTCCACATGAACTTTCTTTCTATCCTGACATGAACGATCAAACCATGTACCATTATTGGAACAAGCCAGGGGTAGAATTCAACTGGTGTTACTACCGGTTCGGTGACTACGTATTGCTATGCGTGTGTGTGAAACAAACATCAGTTGTGCCGCCCAGACAGCTGAAAAATGCTGCGCATAGGTGCACAGCATTTGAAAAGCCTCTTTTTTCCTGCTTTTTCAACCTCAGCTATACCGTGCAAAGCAGCTGAGGTTGAAAAGCAGGAAATAAAGGACAAGTAAGAGCCCTGGCAGGTGGGTGGGCCAAACAGCAGGCAACACAGAACCGGTTCGGTACCTGCTGCTCTTCAGAGCTACCAGTTGTTTAGAACCTGGCAGAATCGGTAGCATCCCACCGCTGGAACAAGCTAATATTTTAAGCCCATAGTTTGAGTAGGTTTAATATTGTCCCTTATTCATTAGTATCTTGGGATAGAGATGGTGCAACTGAGAGTAATGTTTCACATATTTATAATTAATGCTTGTGAGTGCATCTGAATATACAACTATTTCTTATTCTTGGTATTGATTTTCTCAGATTTCTCAGAAGACATTTCTGATATTTCTCTATAAACAAAATCTTATATAAATGATTCCCCCAACTTCAATAACCCCTATGGTAGAAAAGTCTTTTCTTGATAGTGTTCAGAAAAAAACTGTCCTTGTGTCTAATTGTTCTGGTGTGCAGTGCCCTATAGCACCGTTTTGAGGGTAGGAGTTGAAACAGTTTATGTTCAGTATGTGAGGAGTCGGTAAATATTTTCACAGCCCTCTTTTTGACTCATGCAGTATACAGGTCCTCAGTGGAAGGCAGGTTGGTAGTAATTGTTTTTTCTGCAGTCCTAATTATCCTCTGAAATCTGTGTCTGTCCTGTTGGGTTGCAGAACTAAACCAGACAGTTATAGAGGTGCAGATGACAGACTCAATAATTCCTCTGTAGAGCTGTATCAGTATGATACATGGGCAATTTGGGGATGGGCAATTTGGTGTGTGTCCATATCCATATTCATCCATCCATCCATCCATCCATCCATCCATCCATCCGTCCATCCGTATCTATTTATCTTACTAGCTATCTCTGTATCTCACTCTATGTCTGTCGTGTTTGTCTATAAAATTTGTGGCAATCCAAATTGTAGTGTTCTCTAACTATAGATCTGTTAGTGTATAAAGCATTCTGTTATTAGTTTTAATGTTTTTACTCATTCTTATGATCTTATGATCCTTATGGATTGAACTTTCTTTCTCTGTATTTTAACAATTACTTTTGCTGTTTTCATCAAACTATAAGTAATATCACAAATGAAGGCAAATATATGTGTCCCAGATAATGTTGCAGGATCCAGTCTGGGTTGGTTACCAGAACCAGAGTTTTTGTCTTCCAGGTTTTAAAGTAATGTAACAAATCTGGGGGCCCTAACATTAGCAGTCCCTCATTTCCTTCTCTCTATTCACGATACAAATGTTTATGTCATGATAACATTGCTTTTCAAGTTGCCTTGCAGTAGTTGTCAGTGAAGAATAAAGAAAACCCACAATGCAGTGATAAGCCATTATGTGTGTTATCATGTTAGACAAGACTAGGAAACCTGCAGACTGTTGAAGGTTGACAGCAAAATGATTGCATTATGGTAGTGCAATTTCATCACATTTGGGGAGTTTGAGTGGGTTTGAAAGTGGGAATAGAATGATGATTTGCCTTCCAGAAGCCATCCACACAAATACATTCAAACCATAGTGCCCCCCCCTCCAACCAGTCATAAGCACCCATGAAGGGACAGACTGAAATATTATCTTGTCATCAGATGGACTGCTGAAGCCCCACTGGAAATCTTACAAGATTTTGATATTATTGCAATTCAATTTCTGGTAGGAATAACAAGCTAAACACATCTTCATGGACAGTGGAGACAACAACTATGACAAAGAACCAGTGAATAGACTAATTCTTCAAAACCTTTTTGGATAAGGAGAGGATGAGGGATTGCCCACCTGTGCTCTGGATGGCTATTCCCCATGAGGAGACAGTGGTCTCCCATTGGTTTCAGTGCCAGGAGAAAATATCAAGCTCATAACTGCAGCAGAGCTTTTTAAAGGACGCTAATGTCCTAGTCATTTTCAGGAATTGCCTATTTAACTGTCTTAGAGCTATTAAAAGTCTTCAGTATAACAAGTTTGAAAAGCTACCTGTTGAGTCTAACTTCATTTCTGAAGATAATGAAACTGTAAGTTTAAGAATTTAAAGAGTTTGAAATAAATGCCAAAAAGCTAAATGAATTTTTGAACCAAGAAAGCTATAAGTGAATCAAGGGACCAGATAAATTTGGGATATTGAAATTTTTAGTATTAAGATTTTGGAACTAGCTAATTAAAATAAACAGCTTTTTGTGGAAGCAAGAACCTTTTTGTTTGCTATAAATCATAACAGAGATTAGAGATCTTATGATTTAAATTGAACATTGGAAGGGGCTAAAGATTCCAGGCAAAATGAAAAACGGAATTACGTTTTATTCAGATTAACACTATAATGCTTGAGACTTTCAAAGAATGGAACCTGAAATTAATAGTCCTAGTATGAAATTTTGACAACCCTTTAAAAATTCATGAGAAGTAGCCTCTGTTGAGGTTACTACCAAATTTGTTTATACTTGTGATAATTATTGGAAATTACTTCTTTGTCTATTTCTTTTCTTTTTCTTTATTTCATTCTTTCCTTTTTTCCTTCTTTTTTATTTGCACTTTTTACTTTTTAAATTTTAAATTTTTTAAATTTTATTTTCTGCATTGTGTCAGTTTGCATTCATATAATAGATAGATATAAAGATATAATTTTGATAATTATAGCCCAAAAGATTTGATATTACTGCCCAAATCTTTTGAAATTTCAGAAAAAAACACTGGTACCTTTTGAGACTTGCTGAACATAAACTATTTAATTTTGTTAAGCTGATTTTCATTTTTGTTTTATTGTCACAGTAACTTCAATACTGACCAATGGAAACATTTTCATTTAATTTGGGGATAGGGATAGCATGGATGCTATCAAGAAGGGTATATGCCATGATGATCAAAGCATGACACTGGAGATCTTCAAATCTATCAAGTGCAGAACACTGATCCACCTAGAGAAGCAATTCAGGATTGAATGTTCAGAACTGATGTTTCAGAAACCCTTGACTTCAAGCAGTATTTTCTGGCCTTTCAGAGGAGATTTTCCTTGATATTCTGGTTGTTGTGCTATTTGCCAAATGCACCAAGACTAAAGTCCATTCTTCAGCAACACAACTTTCTTTCCTACAGTAATTTTGCTATTTTTAAAGCATTATGTCAGTCTTACTAGGTGACATTGTGTACAAAACCTCTGTGAAATTGTGAAATTCCATCTTCTGAACAGGGGAGAAGTATGTTAACTGGTTATGGGCAACACCACAATCACACTCCCGAACCACTACTCTTTCCCCTCATTTATGTTGACAGTCATAGCAATCTGGAATTGAAAATGATTAAAATATGATTATTTATATGGTGTTTAATGTTTATCACCCTTACTCAGAAAAGGCAGAAAAGGCATATTTTAAAATAACATAGGTAAACAAATAATAGAAGCTCAGGAAGTGTTTTTTCAAACATTGTGAAACTATATTTTGATGAATGGAATTAACTACAGTGTCATTTTTCTTTTAGTATTTTAACTGTTCTAAGCAGGTACGTGATGTCAGCATCATCCAGACTTTTTAACATTGGGTTTTATTGTTTTCAGAGACGCAATGGAGAAGATATTCCAGTGGCCCAAACAAAAAATATAAATCACAGACGTTTTGCTGCCACCTTTAAACTTCAGGAAGTAACAAAAACAGATCAGGATTTATATCGTTGTGTTACTCAGTCTGAGAGAGGATCTGGAGTTTCCAACTTTGCTCAACTTATTGTTCGAGGTAAGGGTTTCTTAGATTTCTCAGACATGATCCCTTTATATTTTACCATTAATTTATGATTGATATTCCATCAGAAGCTTATAGCAGCTCCTCTCACTTTTCTCCACAACCAACCCTCCAAAAATAGATTGGGTTGAAACAGAGCAATGGACCCAAAGACAATCAATAAGCTTCAATGGACAAGGTGGACTAGTAAATCACGCTATTATAAATCTCGCAGTTATATAGATGATTCTTACATTGGGTTGTAGATAAAAAATAACAGAAAATAATTGCTAGATGTACCCGTTATTTTAAATTCTGTATCTAAAATCCTGCAAGTATGAGTTCATAGCTAGAGGATGTAGAGTGCTGTGCTTACTATATTATTTCAAAAGCAATACCCATTGAAAGTGTTCTCTTCTTGTTTGTTTTGTTAACCATCAAACAAGCCTCATTAGTTAAAAACATACCCTGAGGAGAAAGCTTCTCCAGTGTTAAAACTGTGCTGAAAATTAAGTACAATGACAGGGCCTATATCTTAATGGCACTTTAACGCCAATGTCGTATTCTATGGACACAAAAGATGGTAATTTTAAAGGAAATTTTTGGGCCAGTGATATGAATTGCCTTTAATAAAAGCTGGCATAGTGTTGCCCATAGTCAAAAATGACCAGGGGTAAGAGTTTATTAGTGCATTCCTTTCTAAACCAAAAGTGACAGGGCACGCTTAAGGACTTTCTATTGCTATTTGGAACAAACAAAAATTTCAGTGCTGAATTCTCATACTAACGAATCTTGATCTATGTGATCCTTCAACTGTAGGGGGGAAAAAACATGATACAATGAAATACAATTCATTTTGTCATGTCTTGAGTATTGCTTCTATATCATTTTGACTAATGAGACTATCTCCAACTTGTAGAAGACAAATCTTGACACTTCTAGGCTTTAATGAATGTGAGATGAATAAGACCGGCTGTTGATAAACTAGATTAAAATTGGCTCTGTTCTATTGCCAGGAATATATGGTCAAAAGATGTAGTTTAACACTTAATATTGGTAAGCCAGCAGAAAGATAAAAAATGAACAGGGTAAAATGTTAGAATAAAAAGACATAATTGAAAGAAAAATTACTTTGAATATTTTTACATTTATAACTGAGAAATCATAAGTGTCAGGAAACAGAGGTGGCAAACTTACATATACTGTATGTTGTTTACTGTTGTCCATTTTGGTAGTAGCTCTAAGAAGTGCCGTCCATCAGAAAATGGTGGCGTAAAAACCAAATCTTAGTTTAATGGACAACAGTACACATTAAATTATGTCCTTTTTATTATCTTGAGAAAGTTTTCAAATGCTGTAGGACTGTGATAGCAAACCTATGGCACGCGTGCCAGAAGTGGCATGCAGAGCCACTTCTGCTGGCATGAGAGGTCGCCCAGAAGAGCCCTACTGTGCATGTGCACGTACCCCCACCAGCCAGCTGATTGTCAGGTATCTGCCGCACATACACTGGGGGAGATGTGCATGTGGGAGACGTGCACATGTGCAGAGGCATGTGGCATGCAGAGGGGTCACATGCACATGTGCAGAGGTATGCGGTGCACATGCAGGGGGTCGTGTGCACATGCTCAGGGGACAGGGGGAGTTGCATGTGCATTGCATCATGAGTGCAGGCACACGAGCGCACTTTTGGTACTCAACATGGAAAAGGTTAGCCGTCACTGCTGTAGGAAATTGCATCTTCATAGTTGAACTGGTTGATTGAATTTATAGCCTGCTATGCCACCTGGAACTCAAGGGATCTTACAAAAGAATCTCCATTAATTTTGTCCTTACAGTGTTAAGTATAGGCTATTGTTGAAGTAGGATAAGCTAAGAGAGAATGACTGGTCCAAAGTCATTCAATAAGTCCCATGGTTGATGGTGGCCTAGAACCTGTGCCTCCCACTCATAGTCCCAGCCATTAACCACTACTGAGTGCTGGGTCTCTCTGATATGTTCCCTAAAAATGTGCCATGTCAGTAAAACAGTGGTACAAATTATGGATTACATTCTTGAGCATTGATGAACCAGTGTCAGACACCATCTTTTCCTCAAGATAATTTTTTCTTGTGATAAAACATATGATTGAAAAGATCTAATATTTCTTTACTTATTTACATATTTTTATTTTTTCATATTTTCATATTATGTATTACATTTTAAGCCCTATTTTTATAAGACTATTTTTTAAAATAAAATCAGTATGTATTTTAAAATTAACCCTACAGCTTTTAGTAACAGATGTTGATATTTTGGAAAAACGTGGAAATGGTGATGAATAGAGGCAGTGTTATTTTTATCAATTCTAATGTTCGTGAAGAATTACCATATGAGTAATTAAATTATTCACATTAGCTAAGTTTGTAAAAAGGCAAAAATATAAAATTGAATTTGTGTTTTATTTATTTACTTAAGGAGATGTTTTCCTTTAAGTGTTTCTGTTCTTTATCTGTCACTGTCATTGTTTAGTCAAGTATCAGAAGATAGACTCTAGAAACAATTATGTATATCTAATTCAGATCTATGAGTCTGGGTCTACTTTCTCTATTTTAATATTCATAATGTATCATAGTAAGCACATTTCTAAATTAATCAAAAGACGGATGATCTTCTTTCAAATACTCTGTGATAGTAGCAGATACACTAGTAATTATTCACAGCAATGGCAGAAACATCTGGGACAGATATTAATAATAAAGCTATTTCAACTCAGTTTTGTCTTATTGTTTTGGTCACAAAAATAATTCCCAAATGGAGAGATTACTTTAATAATTCTCACAAATCAAGAATTCATTATCTCAGGCTCAGTTTCTTGCCTTTTCTAGAGTTAAAAAGAGTTTGGATCCTGATATCTCTGCACATTTAATCAGAAAGAAGTTTGTCATCCACAGTGACCTGATGATAGACATATTTTTGAGTTCATCATCCCAGATATTATTTTAAAATCTAAAATAGTTATGTCCTTATTGAAGGTTTTCATGAAAAGGATCTTTTTTTAGATAAAATGGCACACTGGCTCTATTAATACTCTGCTCAGGTAGTGTGTATTGGGCAGGAAAATATGCTATGTTTATTAGATGTTTTAAAACAGAAATCCTGGATTTATCTTAAAATAGGATGCAGTTCCTAATTAGCCCTTCAAAGTCTTTTCTTTTGTTAATATTGTATAAAAAGAAATCCTTGGGCAGAAATATAGAATCAGAATATTCTGTTCTAATGAGTTCAGAAGGGAGGTTTTCATAATATTTGATTCTTGTCTGCCATTCACTGATGAGTAGAAGAGAAAAATATACCAAGTCTGATGTCTCTCAAGGGTTGTGCTGGATTGCTGAGAATAGATTGGATAACTAGATTGGTTACCCAATGCTTGGTAACAGCAGAAAGCAGAACCCATTTGGAATTCAGCCTAGATAGGAGAAAATGCAAGATGTCAGTGAAGCCACGTATTAAAGAGAATTTGAATTGGAAACAGAATTCCAATCTGCCACTGGGGCATTTTGATCATTTTGATTTATTAAATTTTTATAGTTGTATTCAGATGAAACTGAATTACTATACTTAATCTTGAATGGTTTATTGTCAGTTGAGATTTTGAAACAGACTTTATTTGAATGATGAACTAGGGGTTAATAAGTACCACTTTTGGTGCACAGGGTAAATACTTATTAAATGTATTAATTTAAATGTCTAAAGGTATTCTGCTTAATTTGAAGAGTTCCTAAAATAATACTCTGTGTCTATGCACACAGAATATTTACAATTTTCCATGTGTAGGCATATCTGGGACTAATCCAAAACAAACACCAGTAACATTTATATTTAAAGAAGAGAAGCAAATAAATAAATAGATTTGAGTTCTCTGAAGCAATTGCATTTTTTATCATTTCCCTTTATGAATTCCCAAAGATGGGATTTCCAAGTTCTGAGTGTAGCTTTAAAAAATCAATTACTATTAGAGTGGCACTCTAGGTTAGAGGCATGATTGGGTTCACACCTGGTTTTGCAGCAGGGAGATGATACTTTGCTGCAAATCAGGCATGATGCAAAAGATGGATGAGATGGAGTTCAAGGAGCAGTAATGTGAAGGTCCAGCACTATCATTCCAAGCTGTCTCAGAAACATGATGGATGACTTGGTGGTGAGAAGGAAGACTTGATGATAAAAGATTCATCTCCAGATTCAGAGCCATGCAGTGACACCTGGCTGGTGTTCCAGCAGCACAGTCATTCTTGATTACTGGATCTAAATTACTATACTTAAGAAAGCAAACCAGGATATGTTCAATAAGAGACCATTATTTCTGCATCTCAAACATTTCTGCTCATTGTAAATGTAATTAATACCATTTATGCACAGTACTTCTTGATGTGATCTTATAAGCTTACGTTAATATGGTGAGTAATTTGCTACCTATCCAAATTGGCTGTGTGTGCTTCCTGGACATTCTCATGAAACATGATAAATGATCTCACCCAGCATGTATAAATGAAAATGAAATGGATAATTGGGTATTATATCTAAAATGTGACTCATATCATTTTTTGCAGATATAATTATTTTTCCCTCCTAGGATGAAATAAGGTGATTTGTGATATATCGGTAACCTTCAGTCCTCTGGACACTTGTTCTGTTTGAAAACAATTTTGAAAGAGATGTCACAAGGCTCAACCAAACAGATCTTAAAGGATTTGGAAAGAATTTGGTTCTTTAATCATTCACAGGAAATGACTAATCATGTCCCTGTTAATGTTACCTATAAAATAGCACATTGATGGGCTATTTGAGGTTCCTTCTAGGTTCCATTTCAGCTGTTCAGTTATTTATTATGCCCAGAGGTCTGGCACAGATATCTTGTTAGCTGGTATTAAGGGTAAAATATTGGCAGTGGTCAGTGCAATATAATCCTGATTTCAGAGGCTGGGTTTGGAATAGCGTCCAGTTAGGATGAATACAAATTGCAATTTCCAATCCTATTCAGTAGTGTATTCAGAAGTAGCTGGTATGATGGATCATTCATCTCATGATGAATATACTACTGTATACTGTCTAAATCCTAAAATAAAGGATGATGTATTAGGTTCCTCCCTCTGTCCCTCCCTTCCTCTCTCTCAGAGAGAAAGAGAGAGGGAGAGACAGAGAGACAGAGAGAGAGAGAGAGAGAGAGATGAAAAGATGAATCTGTATAGAGAAAAAGAAATGTGGATGGGGAGAAAGAATAAATTAGCTCTAGTTCCAAAAAATGATTTGTTTATTTTAATTGGTGTTTCTATTTCTTGATATGTGTGAGCGTGTGTAGGGGATAGAATCTTTAATCATTCAACTCCTTTGAATTATGAGAGTTTTTAAAATGCTTAGCATCAGGAAAAAAAATTCATTTATGCTGACAATAGAAACAAAGTCTAACAGCAAAATAAAACATTTGTACCGATTTTTAAAGTAATCTACATTTCTGGATGTAAAGCAGTTCTGCAATTGTAATGAAGTAAAATTCCTTGTATTAGTTTAAGAAGATAGTAGAGCAAAATTCTGCTTTATAGGCATATTGCAATATTACTGAATACTTTCCTAATTGGAAAGTAATTGTTTTGGGCAGATGCCTCTGCAAATAACATTCACTTGGGCCATGAAAAGTGAATAGGCAGCTATAGTATTGCCCTCTTTTTTTTTATGCTAGTAATCTTTCCCACTGCTTTTTGTTCCTGTGCCTAATGATGTGAAGAGGTGCTTTACACAGTTTATTTGTATATTGCTATTCTTTTGCTGGGCGGAATTGGCTTTACTAGACAGAATATGTAAATGATATCCTATCCACCATGATTTAATTTAATTTAATAATGGGATTTCTATGCCGCCCTATCTCCCGAAGGACTCAGGGCGGCTTACAGCAATAAAAACAAGAATACAAAATTTAAAAAAACTATTAAATAAGAAACCCCAATACTCATATTAAAACATTAAAACCCACAAACAATTTAAAACACTTAAAAAAACCCTTCAGTCCAGGTTGGCCGATCGAAAAAGCCATGTCTTCAGGTCACGATGGAAGGATCGAAGGTCAGGGGCCAACCGGAGCTCCACGGGTAGTTGGTTCCAAAGGGCGGGCACACCCACAGAGAAGGCTCTCCCCCTAGGGGTCGCCAGCCGATATTGTCTGGCCAGTGATGCCCTCTCCGTGATGACTCGTTGTCTGGATGCGGTACGAATCTGGATGGACGGCAACATGCTTCGACTCAACCCGGCCAAGACTGAGTGGTTGTACATACCGGCATCCCGTTCCAGCTTAGAATGTCCATCATTGACCATAGGGGGAGTGGTGTTGCCCCCTGTGGACAGGGAGAGGAACCTGGGGGTCCTCCTGGATGCACGGCTCCGGTTGGAGGAGCAGGTGGGAGCCGCGCCAGGGGGCCTTTGCCCAGGTCCGGCTGGTTCGCCAGCTTCGCCCGTTCCTGGACCGGGATGCCCTGCGTACGATCACTCATGCCCTTGTTACCTCGCGGCTCGACTATTGCAACGCTCTCTATTTAGGACTGCCCTTGCATACCATCCGGAGACTGCAGCTGGTGCAAAATGCGCGGCGTGGGCAGTGATGGGAGTTTCCGTTCTCCCATGTTAGCCCCCTCCTGCGCTGCCTGCATTGGTTGCGGTTGCCCTCGGGTGAGATTCAAGGTTTTAACTTTAACATACAAAGTCCTACATGACATGGGTCCTTATTATTTAAGGAGAGACTGCTGCTGACATCGAATACTAACCGCCCTGTATGAAGTCACAGACAGGGACTCCTTGGGGTCCCATCAGCGGGCAATGCCGGCTGGCGGTCCCCGACAGCGTGCCTACTCTGTCGCGGTCCCTGAACTCTGGAACCAACTTCCCCTGGAGCTCCGTCTGGCCCCTGACCTCCGCACCTTCCGCCATGACTTGAAGACCTGGTTATTTGACCAAGCCGGGCTGTGACCTATGGGTGGGGTGTTTTAGATTTGCGGCTTTTTAGTTTTGTATTAATTGGGACCATTAATTTAATTCTTTTTTAAATATTTATTGTGTCTGTTTTTATTGTAAGCACCGAGTCTTCGGAGATGGGGCGGCATATAAGTCCCATTAATAAATAAATAAATAAATAGTACCATCAAAGTGTTTTGAGCTATGATTCCCTTTTTCCAGCCAAAGCTGTCATAGTCTTATATTTATAGGGAAAATTGGATAGAGGTTCTCTAATGGGCTTTTAGAAATGATTTGTGCTTCTATGTGTGTTTTATTTTTTCATCAATAATGTTATTAATAATTATATTAAACACATAAAATTATCTATGAAACCTAAGAAAAGAATACACACACACACATACACATAAAGTGTAGACAAAAGAAAAGAAAAATTCCCCCCATCAAAGATAATAAGAAAAAGCATCTGCCTCCTTCATCCTTAGGAGGCATATTCAACAGTAACAATTTACTGCCATCTCTTAAATTACAACCAGATAAATCTTCCATTTCATACCCCACCTCATTTTCTATAAACTCATCTCTATATCTTCAGCTCTCCTTATTGATCCTCAAAGATCCAGTCCCAGCGGTCTGGGACTCGGCTGTGGCATCGGCGGCCTGGCGTCATGGACGGTGGCTGTGGTAGCGGCGGCCTGCGGCATGATGGTAACAAGAAGGCTGATGATGACAGGATTGTTGGTCCAATGGGCCCCCCCTTCTGTTGCTTGTTGGTGGGGACAGCATTTCTGCAGGGGCTCTGGACTATTGGTCCATCCTCGACGTGCTGCCCCTTTCCCTTCCCCAGAAGTGAGAGCTCTGGGAGGAAAAGATCTGCGGGGAGGGGTGGAGGCCTGCAGGTCTTGAGAGCCCAGAATGGAAGCATTTATGCCTGCCCGGTCGGGTGAGTCGGTGCTGCTCTGTATGGGGCTTTGGGTTGAGTCTTTGGCAGAGACCCCCCCAAAGAGGGATGGCACCGTGGGTCTGGACCCATGGCCGTGGCTGGTCTACGAATGTTGCGCTGTTCTTGGACTCCTTCTTTGGACCTGGTCATCCTATATTGTTCATAGGTTCCATCTTTGGCCACCATCTCTTCATCTTCCAGTGTCATTTTGGACTCCTTCTGGCACTAAGGAGGGTGCCCGGTCTATCTATGCCATCCCCCCAGACTTGTATTTTGCCTCCTCTCTCTGGGGCCTGGCTATTCCCCATTGCAGTGAGAGGGCAATGGATGGACCCAACCCCCTTGCAGTGAGGGAGCAAGGGGCCGTTCAGGACTTTTGCCACAAGTCACTGCGGTGGGAGAGCAGTGACTGGACCATTTTGTCTCTGGCCCTCGGCAGCTGTGAGGGAGCTGCTGATTGTGGACCGTTCCTGACTACCATCGCCCGGCCCTTTGTACTGTATTTGTTCCATCTTTGCAGTTATTATCATCTTGCCAATAGCCTGCTGTACCGATTCGCCCTGAATTGTGTTTGTTATGCCTGCCTACTCCCTGCTGGAGTTACGGGCCCTCCAGATGGTTCCCCTGTCTGTGAAGTGGCCATCTGGGTTGCCGAGAGCTTACCTTAATGACGGATCCTGGGATCCCGAGAGGTGGCATGCTGCGACCAAGGGTTTAAATTTTAAATTTGGCACTAAGGGGAAACTTTTAAAAAATTTAATTGGCCGTCTTAAGGGGTTAGGGAGGTGGGTGGATGGATCTTTTTGCAGCCTGGTGCATGGCGTGGAGGGTGGGGGGGTGGGGGCCGGCGGGGCCCCAGGGTGTGAGGTGGGGACTGCGATTCCCAGGGTGGTTGGGATTGGCAGGAGACATCGAGGCATAGCGCCATATCATGTGTTGGGAGCGCATACCTGCCATCTCTGTGCGGTGGCACACTCTGACCCTATGGCCTCCTCCCTAGGGGGCATGGGAACCGGGACCCATGGGCTTAAGCTGGTGTATTTTAATGCCAGGTCTGTGGCTAATAAGTCTTCCCTCCTCCGTGAAATCATTGAGGAGGAGGCTGCGGACCTGGCTTGTATCACCGAGACCTGGTTGGGCCCGGAGGGTGGTGTCCCTCTGGTTGAGTTGTGCCCTCCAGGTTTCCGGGTCTTGCACCAGCCCGGGCCCAGGGAAGGGGTGGTGGGGTGGCTGTGGTTATTCAGGAGACCTTGTTTCCAAGGGAGGTCACGGTTCCAGAGATAGGCGGGAGTGAGACCCTCCTCCTGAGGTGGGGGCCTAATGGTCAGGTGGGCTTGCTGCTCGCATACCTTTCCCCCAGCTGTGTGACAGCGGCCCTGCCTGGGCTTCTCGATGTCCTCTCGGGGGTGGCAGTGGAGTTCCCGGGCCTTATAGTCCTGGAGGACTTCAATCTGCCCTCCCTGGGGGGAGCATCGGGTTTGGCTCAGGAATTCATGGCTTCTATGGAAGCCATGGGCCTGACCCAACTGATTCAAGGCCCGACTCATGAGGGGGGAAACACTCTCGACCTAGTTTTTGTCTCTGAGCAGTGGCGTAGTGACAGAGGGCAAGCCACTTTTACGGCATTGCCCGTTCCATGGTCTGATCACTATCTCCTACGGCTGGTCTTCCAACAGGCCGCCCCCCACTGCTGGGATGAGGAGCCACTTAGATGGTTCCGCCCCAAATGCCTGATGGACCCTGAGAGGTTCCAGGCGGAACTGGGGTTTTTTTCCTCTTCCCTTGTCCACAGCTCTGTCGAGGATCTGGCGGCTGCTTGGCAACAGGCGTCGGATGCCCTCGACAGGGTTGTCCCCATGCGCCCCCTCATACGCCGTGAATCCCGGATGGCTCCTTGGTATACGGAGGAGCTCCAGGAGATGAAGCGTCGTCGGTGGGGTTTAGAGAGCAGGTGGAGGTCCACCTGCTCCCAATCCAATCGAGCCCAGCTAAGAGCCCATATTAGGACTTACCTGGTAGCTATGAGAGCGGCGAGAAGGTCTTACCTCTCCACCCTCATAGCGTCCACAGATAACTGCCCAGCCGCCCTGTTTCGGGCTACCCGCTCTCTCCTTCATATGGGGGGGGGCGGACCCACTGCGGGGAAGGGCTGAGGAATTTGGTCAATATCTGTCGGATAAGATCGCATGGATTCGGAGCGGGTTGTCCTCTGATTTGCAGTGGTCTGAGGAACGGGATACAAGCAGTCTGGCCAGTGTGATCTGGGATGAGTTCGATCCTGTTTCCGAGGATGAAGTGGACAGGATTATGCAACGACTGAGCAACACCACATGTTTGTTGGACCCGTGTCCTTCCTGGTCGGCTTATGCCGCTAAGGAGGCTACCTGCGGTTGGCTCCAGGCAGTTGTCAATGCTTCGTTAAGAGAGGGTGTTTTTCCCTCCTCCTTGAAGGAGGCGGTGGTGAGACCCCTCCTGAAGAAGCCTGCCCTGGATCCGACCATGTTAGACAACTTTCGTCCAGTCTCCAACCTTCGCTTTTTGGCGAAGATTGTTGAGAGTGTGGTGGCTCGGCAGTTTCCACTTTTCCTGGATGAAGCGGACTACCTGGATCCATACCAATCGGGCTTCTGACCCGGCTTCAGCATGGAGACGGCATTGGTGGCGCTGATGGATGATCTCTGGAGAGCATGGGACAGGGGTTTTTCCTCTGTCCTGGTCCTATTAGATCTCTCAGCGGCTTTCGATACCATCGACCATGGTATCCTTTTGAGACGCCTCGAGGGTTGGGAGTGGGGGGCACTGTTCTTCAGTGGTTCACCTCTACCTCTCGGGGTGGTCGCAATCGGTGTTGGCAGAGGGGCAGAGGTTGAACCCGAGGGTGCTCTCTTGTGGGGACCCTCAGGGGTCGGTCCTCTCCCTCTTTATTTAATCTACATGAAGCCGCTGGGTGAGATCATCCGTGGTTTCAGGGTGAGATTCCATCAGTACGTGGATGACACCCAGCTGTACATTTCCACCCCAAACCAGATCAGTGATGCCCTCTCCTGATGTCCCGGTGTTTGGATGCGGTACGGATTTGGATGAGCGGGAACATGCTTCGACTCAACCCGGCCAAGACTGAGTGGCTGTGCATACCGGCATCTCGGCCCAGTCAGGAATATCCATCTTTGGCCATAGGGGGAGAGGTGTTGCCCCCTGTGGATAGGGCGCGGAATCTGGGAACCTTCCGCCATGATCTAAAAATTGGCTCTTTGAACAGGCTGGGCTGTGCTGAGCTCCGGGGAGGGGTTTTAAATTTAGTTAGGATTGATGAGTTTTAGCACAATTTGGCTTGTAATGTTTAATGTTATTTTTAGGTAATTAATTTATTGTTGCTTTTTAGTTGTTAGCCGCCCCGAGTCCCTTTGGAGAGGGGGCGGCATACAAGTCAAAATAAATAAATAAATAAATAAATAAATAAATAAATAAATAAATAAATAAATAAGTTAGTTGTTATGTAGCCATCTGAAAAATAACCCAACATAAAACTAACTTTGAGCATTTTAGCCCCCAATCTTGATGCAAAATGTTTTCTGATTACTTGAACGTAGAAGTAAACTCTATAACACTGAAATGGCAATTAGGGAATATTTGATCCCTCTAGTTGTAGAATAAGGAATGAGATTCATTAAGACAAAAGTTAATTAGTTAACCAAAAATTTATCTGGTCCATTGGGACTCCATGTCATTTAGTACAATTTGGGAAGCTGCATCCTTTCTCTGGCTCTGACAGTACGTTGTGTTATGAAGAATATTAATGATGCTGCGAAAGAATTGCTGTTTAATTTGACAACTAGTTAAAATAATGTATAATTTTTGGGTGCATGAAGGGATTTTATCATGCATGCCTTTATAAACATCTTCAGGAGGCTGAAAATAAATGTATATACAACTATGTATATGCTTTGCTTTTAGCCCAAGGAAAAAAACCTGTACGCAGTGATATATTAGCTTTGATAATTCATAGCTTTTTTCAATAAGATTCAATATTATCATTTTTAAAAATCAATATTACCATTTTTAAAAGCCCAACTTCTAAACTTTATATACTCTTCTAAAAGCTTGCAAAATGGAGCAAATTAAAATGGCATGGGAAATGAGAGTACGTACTCTCAGGAATATAAACCGTTAAAGAATCATATGAAAATCTTGTTTTTTGAGACATGAGTTTATATTATGATAATAACTATATTAAGTTTTCTCTTCAATAAACCATATGATCTGAGGGAAAGAAACGGGTTTTTATTTCTCCCATTTTCTCTGCTTGTCTGGAATTTCAGTCTGCTGTTTCAGTTTTAATAGGAAATTCTGATTGATAAATTTAATGAATAGCCAGTTTATTACTATACTTCCTCACATGTGTAATCAATTCTTACATTCGCCCTAGGTTATTTCTCTTCCTTTCTTGTTGCTTTTGAATTGATGTAATTGATAGGCTGTGAAAAATGGTGTGTGTTCTGTGAAAAAAAACCCATAGAAGGCAATCCCTTCTGATTGTTTGAAAGCCAGAAACTCTGTGGAAAGAAGATGATACAAGAGACAAGAAGATGTCTCTCTATGATTCACTCTGTTCCTCATTCACATACAAACACACAAATCCCAAAATCCTTGACCACCGATGATGATGATGATGATGATGATGATGATTATTAATTCGACTTGTATGCCGCCCCTCTCCAAAAGGACTCGGGGCGGCTCACAGATAAAAACAGCACAATAAATTAGATTAACTAAAATAGGATTAAATTGCAACAAGACAAATTAAGCTAAAAAACCCATAATAAATAAAACACTCATTCCCCAAGGAGTCAGCACAGCCCAGCCTATTCAAACAACCAGGTTTTTAGGTCGTGATGGAAGGTGTGGAGGTCAGGGGCCAGGCGGAGCCCCAGAGGTAGTTGGTTCCAGAGAGCGGGAGCCGCTACAGAGTAGGCCCTTCCCCGGGATACCGACAACCGACACTGAGTCGCAGACGGCACCCCAAGAAGTCCCTGCCTGTGCGTTCGTACAGGGCAGTTGGTATTCGATGCCGGCAGTAGACGCTCCCGTAAATAACCCAGACCCATGTCTTGTAGGACTTTGAATGTTAATACTAGGACCTTGAAGCCAATGCAGCTCACGCAGGAGGGGTATAACATGGGAATACCAGGAATCACCACCCGCGCAGCCGCATTCTGCACCAGCTGAAGCCTCCGGGTAGTATGCAAGGGCAGTCCTAAATAGAGAGCATTGCAGTAGTCGAGCCGGGAGGTAACAAGTGCCTGAGTGACAGTGCGCAGGGCATCTCGGTCCAGATATGGGCACAGCTGGCGAACCAGCCGAACCTGGGCAAATGCCCCCCTGCCCACGGCCCCCACCTGCTCTTCCATCTTGAGCCGTGAGTCCAGGAGGACCCCCAAGTTCCATTCCCTGTCCACGGGGGGGCAAGACTTCTCCCCCCATGACCAAAGATGGAATCTCCTGACCGGACCGAGATGTCGGTATGCACAGCCACTCTGTCTTGGCCGGATTGAGCCAAAGCATGTTCCTGTCCATCCAGATCAGTACCACATCCAGACAACAGGATACCACGGAGAGGGCATCACTGATGTGACCTGGGGTGGAGATGTACAACTGCGTATCATCAGCGTACTGATGATACTTCACCCCAAAGCCACGGATGATCTCACCCAGCGGCTTCATATAGATGTTGAACAGGAGGGGCGAGAGAACTGACCCCTGAGGGAGCCCACAAGTGAGAGCCCTCTGCCCCCCTGCCAACACCGATTGCGAGCGACCCGAGAGGAAGGAGGAGAACCACTGCAATACAGTGCCTCCCACTCCCAACCCCCCGAGATGCCGCAACAGGATACCATGGTTGATGGTATCGAAAGTCGCTGAGAAGTCTAACAGGACTAGGACAGAGGAAAACCCCCTGTCCCGAGCCCTTAGGAGATCATCCACCAGTGCGACTAATGCCGTCTCCGTGCTATACCCGGGCCAGAAGCCCGATTGGTATGGATCTAGGTAGTCTGCTTCCTCCAGGAAAAGTGGAAACTGCTGAGCCACCACACTCTCAACAACCTTCACTAAAAAGCGAAGGTTGGAGACTGGACGGAAGTTGTTCAATTCGGCTGGGTCCAGGGCAGGCTTCTTCAGGAGGGGCCGCACCACCACCTCTTTCAGGGCAGCAGGGAAGGCACACCCTCCTTTAATGAAGCGTTGACCACTGCCCAGAGCCAGCCGCTCGTGACCTCCCTGAAGGCATAAACCAACCAGGAAGGGCACGGGTCCAACAAACTTGTGGAACTCAGTCGTCGTATAATCCTGTCCACTTCATCCTCAGAAACAGGATCGAACTCAGTCCAGATTACATTGGCCAGACCACTTGCACCCCCAGGGTCAGGCCCCTACACACTAGAGTTCAGCCCTTCCCGGATCCGAGCAATCTTATCCTGCAGGTATTGTCCAAATTCCTCAGCTCTGCCCTGCAAGGGATCCACCACTGCCCCCGGATGTAATAGGGAGCGGGTGACCCCAAACAGGGGGCTGGGTGGTTACCTGTGGATGCTATGAGAGCGGAGAAGTAAGCCCTCCTCACCGCTCTCACAGCTACCAGGTAAGTCCTAATATGGGCTCTTAGCTGGGCTCGGTCAGAGCCGGAACGGCTCAACCTCCATCTGCTCTCTAAGGCCCTTCTCTGACGCTTCATCTCCCGGAGCTCCCCGGTGTACCAGGGAGCTCCGGGAGATGAAGAATAAAGGCAGACTTAAGAGCCCTGCTTCCATCCATGTGAAGCTTTCTGAAATCCTTTTATTTGAAAAACAGTAATTTCTTTTATCAAATGAAATAAGAATAATTGAAAAATAAGACAAGGTACCATAATGTGCACATGCAGTCCAATTTCTTCAATATTCTTTCAGGGTAATAGGCATTTTTTCATTTCTTTTTCTCCCTCTCTCCCTCTGCCTGCCTGCCTCTCTCTCTCTCCTCCTTCTCCCCCCCTCTCTCTCTCTGTTTGTGTGTGTGTGTGTGTGTGTGTGTGCACTATCACTATTCTAAGAGGCAAATCAGAGACAATGATTGGCCCAGAGGCATTCAATGAGCTGAAGGAGGACTAGAACCTGGACTAGAACTTGGGTCTCTTCACTCCAACATTTTAACCTAAACACACATACTGGCTCTTATCACAGTAATGCTCAGCATCAATTAATCAGCACCAAGGAACCCATGGTAATGTTTATTGCCTAGGCCAAGTTCATTCCTCATCTGGCTCCATTGGCCATCCCCCTTACTAACTTGTCTGACCCAAAAAACATTAGATTATTAATAATATGCAAAATGTAAGCATCCATGTATTTCATCACAAGAAAGTCTTCATCTACTTGCAGTGAATTTCTTATGAAATGATTCATTTCTTTTTCCCTCGAAAGCAAAGACTTGTGATTCTTCTTAACCCATATGAGATTTAGAAGACTCCTGTTTCAATTCAGTGTAATAAATTATGCCAAATATATTAACACTCCATTCTGAAGCCTTTAGATATTTTGAAGTATTTGATGGAAATGAAATTACATTTCTTGAAAAATTATTATTGGAAAGGGGATTTAAGTATTAAGTTCATTTGCATAACTAATTGTGTATATTCCTGAGCAGTAAATAGCTTTAATGGATAGAAATTTTTCTTTTAACAAATCCACCTAACAAATATGGAACCTTATTTCTGTTTTGTTTGATCTCATTACAGAAGGGTTAACACAGAATATTCTGAACAGCTAAAATATTTATCCTAATATAAAAACAAAGCATCATGTAATTAATCTATTTGCAGATGACATATGTATATTTCTTCAGAGTGGAGATATAATTTAGCTGCAGGTTTAGCAGGTGTAACTCTTTTATTATCTCTTCCTAGACATTTGGGTGATTTTTATGCTTATCTTTTATCAGATAAGCAGTCTATTATTCTTCATAAAATACTAGATGTTATAGGATGGTTAATATACCCTGGCAAAAAAATATTGCTGATTTGTTTGTCATCTATAGGTATAATACTATACCTTTAATAGCACTAAAACTCACATCATAACCCTTACCTGAGCAAAGGAATGCATTGGACAGCAATTTTTGAACCAAGATACAGAATGTATCCAAAATCTGGGACCCATGACTTCCAATGGAGTGAAATTTGAGAAAGTTGGGAAACTTTGGTTCACTGCTATTGGCTGTTGCTGTGTTGCTTGGCTACTGCTGTAGTCACATGATCTTCATTTTCAATATCTTGTGACAGTGTCCAGCCAGTTTCACAATTCTTTGTGTCCTTCCTAACCTAGGAGCAGCCACTTATGTATCTGCTGGAAAGGGAAGGAGAGAGGAAGGGAAAAATAGGGAGGAAGGAAGGAGGTGAGTGGGAAGGAAGAAACAGGAAGGGAGTTTGCTTTCTTCTATTTCTTCATGTTTGGCAGTCTCTCAACAAATCAAACTTTAATAACTTATTTATGTTAATTCCATAATTCCTTTGGCTCTATGTCAATGAGATTCAGGACTTTAAAGTGATTTCTGAAACTGTCCTTGAAAATGATGGGTATATATTCAAGATCATATCATAGAAATTGGTTGGGTTTCTTCTTTAGCTTAACTTGAAATTTCACATGAATATTTCATGATCTGTTCCACAGTCAGTATGTAGTCATGTCTTTGATGCTATAATCAAGTTATTCCCTCTTCTTTTAGCAATAATGTAGTCAATTTGATTTATATGTGTTCCATCTGATGTCATCCATGTGTAGACGTGTTGTTTTGTTGTTTGAAGATAGTGCTATCTAGTATAGTGCCAAAAGAAGCACACTTCCCAGGTCTTATGGGATGACATTACTTAACTAATAGGGTCCAGAACATGCCAAATCCACCTGATAAAGTAGAAAGCAGGGTTTTCCAATCAAGGAATGAGCACAATTGGTACAGAAATTGAATTTGTGCCGAAATCCTCCTAATCGTATGGGCCACTTGCTCTTTGAGCAGGTGTGATGACCCAGAGTGTATCAAAAATATAACAAAACCAAAACGTAAATAAAGGTCCTTTAATGCCTTCAACTTGGCTTCACTGTTTAATTGTTCACAGTTGAAGATTAAACTATTTTCAAAATAACATTCCAAATGAAAGAAACACAGTTCAAATTCAAAGAGCAGATAACGAAGCAAAAACCAAAAACAAACCGCACTGAATAAAGTTCCACGACAGACCAGGATAAATAATTACAAACTTCAGGAAGATAACCAGGTACAGTCTGTTGGAAGAATGCCAACCAAGATAAACCTCATCTAGAAATAAAACACTAATTTGTCTCCAGCATTCGTTAGCACGCAGGTCCAAACTCTTATGCAGATCTCACACCTGCAACCTATGAAGAGGATCATGGCCCTCTCCTCCTGAGTAGACCACATTTTTCCCTGATCCTCTCCTCCCTGCATGCCCTAGGGTGGATAGGGGATGGGCCTAGGTCCTCCTTTGACTGCTCAGCCATCCTCTGCCCATCCCCAGCCTTCTGCACCACCTCTGGAGCCACACTTGCACTCCCTGTTGGCTGTTCCTCCTCTCCCTCAGAGTCAGTCTCCACCAGGGGCATGACAGCAGGAAACTAGAAGAATCCAGATCTACCTGGAAAATAAAATCCCATCAATTTCTAGCAATGGAAGATCTCCAGATCCAACAGGACCCAAAGTCCACAGCTATTTGGCCTTAGTAGGATTGACCCTAAATCTTTTTCTCCCCATACAAGTCCCATAGCCTCCAGATACTTCCCTTCTATCCCCTTGTGTGTCTCTTTTTTCTGTTTCTTTATTCATTTATATCATTTTTTAAATTCTATGTTTTAATATTTGTCTTGATGTTATTTTGATTCAGTAAAAAAAATAGAAACCCTCTTTGTTTCCAGGTATGTCTGTGACTGTAAAAGTTATGTGCTGATGTTTCACAATAGCAGTAGAAAATTGTCATTGAAATCATATGGGATGTTAGAGATAATATGCTAGGTATTAAAAACTAGAGACATACATACCTTGTAATCATCATTATCTGAAACAGTATATAGTGTAAATGGTGGCCAGGCAGCTATGAAACTTTGAGGAATTTAATCTATAGGAAAAAGAAAGCATCTAATTTGATGCTTTACTCTGACATGGTGGATTTCACAAGGCAGCACTGGAACTCCTTTTTTAATATTGTAGAAAACAACTATTTAATGTTCCATGGTATTTTCACATAAAATAAAGCAGCTACTTAATGTTCCGTGGCATTCTCTTTTTTTCCAAGAGAAAGAACAGACTTGGGAAATGGTTTGTAATAGTTGTTATAGGATAGGCATTTTGCTTAGTTAATTCTTCAGCTTTGGAAGTTGCTTTGTTGTAGTCCATCCAAATGAGAAAGCCCTGTTTACCTTGACTTTAGCTTTAGGCATAATTGAATTGGAAAATGTTTGCAATGAAAAATGGAGCCTCTTATTGGGTTCATTCTATTTAGGAATGTATGTGTTTCCTTAATTTTTCCATCAATAAATCTCTCCCCTCCCTCGCTGCTCATCTGCAGGAAATCAGAGGTTGTATTTTATTTTTGTTGGACTTTTAAGTTTATCTATACAGACATATACAGATATATGCCTATATATTATTGGCTAAGAACAAAAGGAATCACTTGCTGAGAAGGATGGCTTTAGAAAGCAAATAAATAATAATCTTTCTAAATTATGTTTAAATATTCATCCATTTACTTAGAATGATCATTGTTATGCAATCTTTATGATTCTGATCTCTGACTTGATTATTTGCTTACTATCTTATTGTTTTATTATCTTTCTTACACAATTGCCTTTTGTTCTATCTTACAGAACCTCCTAGACCAATAGCTCCCCCACAGTTGCTTGGTGTTGGACCGACTTACCTGCTCATTCAGCTGAATGCAAATTCCATTATTGGGGATGGACCTATCATCCTAAAAGAGGTGGAATACCATATGACAACAGGGACCTGGACAGAAACGCATGCGGTCAATGCACCGACATATAAGCTATGGCATTTGGACCCAGACACAGAGTATGAGATTCGTGTTCTTCTAACCAGACCTGGAGAAGGAGGCACAGGTCAGCCAGGCCCTCCGCTGATTACCCGAACCAAATGTGCAGGTAATATGTTTGTTCCTGTCCCTGTTCTATGTTTTCCAATGATGAAACGATCCTAAAATATTATCTTAGAATTGGCTTCCTAATGTAGTAACCAACAAATCAGATGCATACTGAATGTATACTGGCTCCTTCCTTTTAATAACAGTAAAAAAAAAGCAGGGAACTAAAGCTGTAGAGATTTGATTCTGAAGAATTTATAGAATAGCTTCAGCCAGGCAATAATCCTCAACTTTTCATATAATATGAACATACTAATATATATATATATTAATATATATATATATATATATATATATATATATATATATATATATATATATATATGTAGGTCTTGGTGTATTCGGGTCTTGTCCCGTGTAAGGTTGAGAATACCTTGGCAACGTTTGAAATCTCATCCGTCATCTTCAGGCTGGTGTCTTCAGCTTCGTTCTCCTGGGAGAAGTGTGTGATCGTGGCTGTTTTTCCCTTTTAAACTCTAGAGTTGGATGTGTTGTTACTTTTGATTGGTTTGTGGAGTTGATGTATGCAGATTGGATGGCTTTTTCCTGAGACCCTGTGTGGCTGAGGTGCTGGAGGTGTGTCTCTCAGCCTTTTGTGTTGTAACGACCTGGGTAATGGGCTGTGTGATGACCTTCTGAGTTCTATTGTTGTGATGTCCTGGGTGTGGTGCTGTAATCTCCTGGGTCGTTGTCTGTGCTGCAACCTCCTGATGTTTTGTGTTGTGATCTCCTGAGTTCTGTGATGTAGTATCCTGGGTGGAAGGCTGTGATGTGGCATTCTGGGCCTTGGTTTGGCTCAGTTTGAGGTCTGGCTATGTGTTTATAGCGTGTGTCAGTTTGCTTAGTTTGGGGGTTGGAGGGGGGTGTATATTTGTTTTCGTACGGGTAGAAGAACTAAGCTGAAGACACCAGCCTGAAGATGACGGATGAGATTAAACGCTGCCAAGGTATTCTCAATCTCACGGACAAGACCCAAATACACCAAGACCTACATATTTATATATATATATCTATATCTATATCTATATCTATATCTATATATCAGTGGTGGTTTTCAAAGTGGTTTACCATTGGTTCGGTGGATGTAGCTTGGTGGGCACAATTTGCGCGCACGCGCCAGATGCACACTTTGCATACGCGCAGAGGCTTTCCTACTCACCTCCTGCAATCCTGCACTCTGCCTGTAGCTTCAACAGCTGACACAGCAATCTGTGCCGCACAAAGCAGCTGCACTTCAAAAACAGGAAATAAAGGTCAGTATGGGAGCCCAGGTGGGTGGGTGGGCCCAAGAGCAGCTCGTCAGAGAAAACCAGTTCGGTCTCCGCTGATCTTAGGCACTACTGGTACACCAGAACCGGCATGAACCAGTAGAATAGCACCACTGGTATGTATGTGTGTGTGTGTGTGTGTGTGTGTGTGTGTCATATGTGTCTATCAGATGAGTAAGTTGATATACATTATACTTGATATTTACAAGTATGCTTTCAATACAGTTCTAAAACATTGTTGAACATGAACATTTGAATACATGAACAAGTGAAAAACAGCATAGTCAATGCATTTCTATTTCTATTATAAAACTGTAGATATTTATAATGGATTGGGTCTTGTGTTCTACAAAACAGCCTTTACTTTCATGTAGAAAAGTAGTTTCTCAATATTGAATGACATCTCTCAAAGCCTGAAATCAGAGAGAATGTGGTTACTACTTTGAATCAGATGAGGAGGGAGCAAGACATTTCCAGTTCAGAGGAACTGGTGGAGGATGTGCCATTTTTCTGTTGACCTTCTCCCTATGACTTTCCTGTAAGCAATGAAAGCGCTAGTGGGAAGATGGCAAGGAGTGTCATTTATTGTATCAATTCCTTCCTGGTTCTCCTCCATTGACTTTTGGGAAGCTCTCAGGGAATATTGAAAACGAGGATCATCTGCAATCACCTCACAGCAGGAACTGTGCTATGTCACTGAAGCAGCAACCAATTTATCAAGTAATGGGCCCTAGCTATCTCTAAGTCCATTTGAGGTACCTTTGTTGACAAAGCTTGCCCTATGCTCAGTTATTGCCCAATTAAAATTTATAACATATCAAACCCACATGAGAATTTTAGTAGTACATAGGTTTTTAAGGAGATTAATTTTTGACACCTTTGAAACACAACTTCTTTACCTGTTTTCATTGGGCTGGCATTGCGGACATAAGCTTTATTTTGGTTTTGGTTTTGATTTAATATTGAGCAGTAGAGTAGATTTTGTGTTGTCTTCTTTCACCTTTAGTAAAAGAGTCCTTAATTCTTCTTCATTTCCAGCCATCAAAGGGATATGCTCAGCATATCTCAGGTTGTTATTCTTCTCAGCAATTATAATTCCAATTTCTATTTCTTCTAATCCAGCATTTTTCCTGATATATTTTGTACATAAGTTATATAGTGATAGCATGCAACCTTGGTATACTCCTTTCCCAAATACAGATATAAAACATTATATGACATTTAATTAGGAAAGAAAGATCTAGGATGCTTCAGAGTAACAGGAATATCTGCCCCCCAAGACATTGGGATTATAGAAAGGTAAGGATTTGCAGGTCTGAGAGAAAGTTTATATCAACAGTAACGCAACTGAAGAGTCAAAAAATTGCTATATGAATCATTTACAAAAGTGAATGTCTTCTTGTTTCATTCTGCATAAAACACGGCTCTTTGAAGTCTCTGCCCTAACATTTATGATGAAAGTACATACACAGTTGTCTCTATGTTTAATGGTGTTCTGCCCCAGGCATAATTTAGATGTGAACAAGATACAAACTATAATACCTTTTGGATTTTCAGCCCGAGGACATTCTCTTCTTCATCTCCGTCCAAGGATAGCTTGTTCTTTTTCAATCCATAGAAGTCAAGCAGTAGCTCATTAAGGAACACTGCTAGCTGCTGCAGAAGGGGAAGGTCAGTTGCTGAGCTAGAATAGCTCATCTTCAGACAGCTTTAAACCTTTGCACAGCTAATACTGCATATAAAGACGTAAGAGGAGCCCTTCTGTATCAGACCAAAAGCCTGTGTAGCCTAATATTCTACTATTATATAGTGATGTAGCCACATCTCCCACTTTGACCAAACCCTTTTGTTTGAAAGAAAACTACTTTTATCACATTCATTAAAAAAAAATTCATTATTCTGCAGATGAGATTCCTCATTGAGCCTCTTAAAGAAGGTTCGCCTGAAGTGGATTATTCCTGTTGCAGGAGAAAGCATATTAAGGAGGGAATTCCATGTAAATTAGCTATATTTGAGACATGAAATCCAGACTACATATGAAGCAAGTAAGAAACCAACCATGAGGCCAACTGCTATAAGGAGGAAGAGCTTTAATTCAACAAGGAGACAAGTAGGGAGAGCAATCATATTTGTGGGGAAAACACGGTGTACAAAACTGATAGGGGAGAATAGTTTTACAGGAAAAATTGGTGTGTATGAAGGCCTAAACATTTTATTCTGTTTTTTAATGGTGCCTAAGCAAAAATGCTAGTTTTTAAGGCCTTTTAGTCCAATATGACATTACTGCATCAACAAGTATTACAGGCCCAAAATAAAGCTCAGGACTGTATGGGCTGGAAACATATGGAAGAGGCCTTCATCCTGCAATGGATAGACAATGGTTAAAATGATGATGACGATGACATAAATATAGCCAAGACATTCTGAAATCACAGAAGCATGGGGAGATTCATCAGAAAGATCAACAAAGCAAAGGGCAGAGGGTATGTGAGAAATTGTCCAAAAAAGTGCATCTGATAAGGAAAATGGTCAAGGGGTATAATGCCCTGGTCTTTTGAATGAAATATGTGTACCTACTTATTTTAATACTTTACCTTAAGTGTGATACAGTCTTAAAGGAATGCATAGTCTTTATATAGCCAATCTAAAGTACTTTCTGCCAACAGTATGTGGCCAATTATGGTGACATTTTAACCCAGCCTACCTTGTACCGTTGATTTGAATATAGTGAATTTGGAAATACTGTGTTTTGCTTTGTTTATGACAGGTTTCTCCTGTGATCACCTGGAATGGACACAGTTAACTCCATGATCCATTCTCTTGACGTTCACAAGTCTTAAAGTTGCCAAGTTTTGAGACCTCTGCCTTAATCTAATGCCTAGTATATACCTAGGTATTAAAAACTTTATCTAGAATATATTCCTTGTTGCGATTTAACTTTATAATTTGTTAGGCTGGTGAATTTTGCTTACAGCATCAAGCATCAAGAGCAAATTTATTGATATTTATCTAAATCATTACAGTTTATTTCATAGCAAATAAGATAAACATTTGGCACACACAAACACACACACCCAGATCACTGGGCCTATGGCACCTATAACAAAAATACCTGGAGCCATAACTGACCACTAGGAAGACTTTCATTACAAATGAAGGTGAATATACAACAAAGCATGGACGACAAAACGTCTTGTCCCAGTGACTGACCCAGATTGGATCCTGCAAGACTTTTGTTGTTGCTTCTTAGATCTGGTATTGAGAATCAAGTGCCTTTGGTTTAAAAAATAACAGTTAACAAACTGATTAGCCATCACGTCTTTGATAGCAAACAATTCCATAATTTTCTCTACATCTTAGAAGGCAGCAGTTCCATTTATTGGTCTTGAATCTACCAACAGTTAGTTTCATTGAATTATTTATTCTATGTTCTACAGGTGAAACTCAAAAAATTAGTATATCGTGCAAAAGTTCATTTATTCCAGAAATGCAACTTAAAAGGAGAAACTAATATATGAGATAGACTCATTACATGCAAAGCAAGGTAGTTCAAGCTGTGATTTTCCATAATTGTGATGATTATGGCTTACAGCTCATGAAAACCCCAAATCCACAATCTCAGAAAATTAGAATATTACATGCAATCAATAAAACAAGGATTGTACATAGAACAATATCGGACCTCTGAAAAGTATAAGCATGCATATGTACTCAGTACTTGGTTTGGGCCCCTTTTGCAGCAATTACTGCCTCAATGCAGCGTGGCATGGAAGCTATCAGCCTGTGGCACTGCTGAGGTGTTATGGAAGACCAGGATGCTTCAATAGCGGCCTTCAGCTCTTCTGCATTGTTCGGTCTCATGTCTCTCATCTTTCCCTTGGCAATGGCCCATAGATTCTCTATGGGGTTCAAGTCAGGCGAGTTTGCTGGCCAATCAAGCACAGTAATCCCACGGTCATTGAACCAGATTTTGGTGCTTTTGGCAGTGTGGGCAGGTGCCAAGTCCTGCTGGAAAATGAAGTCAGCATCCCCATAAAGCTCGTCTGCAGAAGAAAGCATGAAGTGCTCCAAAATCTCCTGGTAGACGGCTGTGTTGACCCTGGACTTAATGAAGCACAGTGGGCCAACACCAGCAGGTGACATGGCTCCCCAAATCAACACAGACTGTGGAAACTTCACAGTGGACTTCAAGCATCTTGCAGTGTGTGCCTCTCCATTCTTCCTCCAGACTCTGGGTCCTTGGTTTCCAAATGAGATGCAAAAGTTGCTCTCATCAGAAAGGAGGACTTTGGACCACTGAGCAACAGACCAGGTCTGTTTTTCTTTAGCCCTGGTAAGGCAGTTCTGACGTTGTTTGTTGTTCAGGAGTGGCTTCACAAGAGGAATACGACATTTGAAGCCCATGTCCAGGATCCGTCTGTGTGTGGCTCTTGATACAGTGACTCCAGCCTCAGTCCATTCCTTGTGAAAGTCCCCAACACTTTTGAATGGCCTTTTCCTGACAATCCTCTCCAGGCTGCAGTCATCCCTGTTGCTTGTGCACCTTTTTCTTCCACATTTTTACCTTCCACATAACTTTCTATTAATGTGCTTTGATACAGCACTTTGGGAACATCCAACTTCTTTTGCAATTACCTTTTGAGGCTTTGCCTCCTTATGGAGGGTGTCAGTGATGGTTTTCTGCACAACTGTCAGGTCAGCAGTCTTTCCCATGATTGTGCTTCCTACTGAACCAGACTGAGAGACCATTTAAAGGCTCAGGAACCCTTTACAGGTTTTATGGCTTAATTAGCTGATTAGAGTAGGATACTTTGAGGCTAGAATATTGCACCTTTTCACAATATTCTAATTTTCTGAGATTGTGGATTTGGGGTTTTCATCAGCTGTAAGCTATAATCATCACTATTATGGCAAATCACAGCTTGAATATTGCTTTGCATGTAATGAGTCTATCTCATATATTAGTTTCACCTTTTAAGTTGCATTACTGAAATAAATGAACTTTTGCACGATATTCTAATTTTTCGAGTTTCACCTGTAAATCAGTGTGGGAGAAAATCACTTTGTCTATACCTATTTTCCATAAGTGTACAGCTATTGCATCTTGCCTTAATTGCCTTCACTCTAAGCAAAAGGCTTCAAACTCAAAGCTATAGCTCTTCATAATTTTAATTTCTCTTTTCTGCCTCTGTTCTGGCTTTGTTATATACTTTTCAGAATACAGCGATCAAACAATAATTGCCAGTCAAGTTACTTTCTCTGGGATAAAACTTTGACATGAGCCTATTTAGTAAGACTTTGTTATACTTAAAAGTTTATATTTGAAGAAGTTAATTTCTTTAGTTAGTTTCCTATGGAGTACCATATGATAAATTCCATATGATAAATAAGAACAATATAAATCATTTCTCTTTCTCCAATATGACATTGAGCCTGGATTTCAGGAGACATCTAATTCATGTTTAATTTGTCATTGCTGATTTAGAGCTTTCAGAAGTATTTTCACTATACACTAATAAACCTTTGTTTTTGTTTTAAAGAGGTAAATTATATAAAATTTTGAAAGATGATTTTATACTTTCAACATAAAATATGCTATAGGAATGCATTACTGTCTCAGTAGCAAGTCAGTTTTCAAGGTATGATTTTGCTTTTGTAACAAAAGTTGTTTATCATTGTTATTACTTTCTTGGTTTGGCATCGTCAGCTACAGTGGTTGTGACCTTTTTCATTTCTATATAGGAAATAACACATTCTTGAAACATTTTCATCTTGTATATGTAACTGAATTTACATATTATGTTAAGCTACCATGTTTGATTTTACCTTTGTATGTTATGTGAACCTACCACAGTCATGTGTAAATTATTTTTATGGCTTAGTGTTAAATGTATTATATAAGCTATTTTACTTAACTAACAGGTTAAAATCAATTATAGCTTAGCGTGGTGTGTAAATACAATGGGGTAGGTTAAAGTGAAATATTTGGTGAAGGACTGCTTAACTTATTAGATATAATTTGGTGTTTGAATTCTTCAAATCTTTTCAAATGCTGGTTTTATTCACATTATTTGTCTTTAAAAAGAATATGGTAGAATAACACATGTTTGGGCATTACTGTTCCATATTTATGTAATTTAGCTAAGAGATTCAGGTTGGATGTGAATAATTTTCATTGAGTATACTTTGCAAGGAAAGGCAATTGAAGTGAAAAACTAGAAAGAAAAATTGCTATTTTTTATTGGTATAAATAAAACTTAAAACAAGCATATTCAGGATGAATTACATATGTATGCCAGATAGAAATGCAAACAAATGCAATGTTTATCACTTACAACAATGAACTGCGTTTCTTGATACATAGTTTGGAACTAATTTTTCACTTAACCTAATCTGAAATAATGGGTCTGTTTTACAGCATTTACTGTAAGAACTTCCAATTATTATTATTTTTTATGAAGCAAAATTAAAATTAATAAAGTGTGTCCTGCCAAGCCGGAGTTATAGAAATTCTTAGGGCAGCTAAAATAATTTTGATAACATTAGCAGAACTTCTCACAAATATTTCAATGCTTTTTTCCTTGCCTCGAGGCAACAAATAATTTTCATAAAACAATAAGCTAAGCTTCCTGATAAAACCATTGTCATGATAATAAAGACAAGTAAATTTAGAATTGTAAAATTAAACAGAAGTATGAAGTAATCAAAGAAATATATCATTTGTGGTGTTAGTGAACTTGCAGACCCCCTCTCCCCCCACAAAAAAACCCCAACCTTTGCCCTCATTCAGAGGCCACCTTGTAATTCTTGACTGCAGTTTTTTCCTCTGCTTGGCACCACAGAAATTGAACTTATTTGAAATATGAGCTTATCCAAGGGAAGAGTATGTAGCAGAATGTAAAGAAGTCAGAGGATATTGAACTGCCTCAGAAAGGCTGTTTCTGAATTTATCTTTTACTATTTAGGCATATGATGACATTATAAAAAATATTGCCAGGTGACTATTTTCCTGCATGTTTGGAGATTAAAGGGAAGCTAATATCCTTGTCAGCAACCTATGAGTATTTTAAAGGAAAACATAATTTTGAGAAAATTCTGGTTGCAGTGAACGGTACACAGATGCCATTTGAGAAACCCTGTGGTATTACCAGTGTTAGCATACCTGTAATAATTGCGGCTTCCAAAAGACTTTACAATCCTAAAAAGCTTGTTCATTTCAGATTTGTTCCAAAAAACATGCTATTCTGTCAGTATGCAATTCCTTAGAACCTTTCTATATACTCCACAGGAATAAAAGCAGCGATATTAGCATTATTATGCATTAATCTCATCAAAGCCAGTGCTGTGACAGCTTTTGGATAGTTACAAGGGTTTCATTGCTTACCATGAAGCAGCAAGCTGACAGAGCTGAAATGAAATGCTCTATTATGCTTCTTTACTGGAAAACAAGATGCAAGTTTTTAAATGGAAATAGTAGGAAAAACTTGTGGTACAACAACTTGAATTGGCTATGGGAACTAACATTCTTGGTTATTTTTACTTTCATACCTTTCAAAGCTCTAGCTTAGTGAGAAGTCTAGAACCAGTTGCTTTCCTCATTTTATGGACAGAAAAAAAGGCTTCTAAAGTTAAAAAAAAGATAATTCTAGCAATCAGATTAGCAAACTAAGCAGAACCTTGAATCAATTAGGTATTATGTAGTCATAGTTTATACTTTGGGTGAACAAGCTAGAGCCCTAAATATATAGGAAATCGGATCAGATTTAATTAACTTTAACAGATTAACATTTCTTATGTTAAACAGCTCCTGCACGACATAAATCTGAGTTTACACTACTGGAACTGCAAAATACAGTAAGAATTAATAGAGAACAAAATATTTTTTAAAAAAATAAGAGTTTGTGGCATGCAAGCAAATACTGAACAATTTTTAGCACTCCAGAGATACACAGTATTTGGAATTACCTACTGCAGGGAACAGTTTTTCTTGATGTCAGGAACCAATTTCATGTTAAATTATCCCATGATAAATTGGAGATACAGTTGAGAGAGGTTCTGCCAAAACAACTTGGTATGTTTAAGCTCATGAAAAGAACATTGTTACAATCATCACCACAAGATGTATCCATTTTTACTTTGTTCATCCTTTAAAAGGGGTCCTTGAAACTTCCAAAATTGGAATCTGGCCCTAGGGCTGAAATTGGATCTTTGCCATGCCCAATCATTAAGAATCTTAAGGTGCCAGCAATTGTACTGAGGATTTTCTGTATGCAAATCATCTGATCTGCCATTAATGGTAGAACCTTTTCAGAAAGAAAAAAATCCTCCATATTTCTATGGTAAAATATTATTTTCATATATATATAACATTTTTAAAGCTTTCTGGATCAGCAAAGCTATTTCTTCAGTATTGCTAGATCCATTTTATAATAGCTACATAAGTCCTATGATTCCAATGTCGTGCTAGATGCTGAAAAGCCATTTTGATTATGTGCTCACAAAATAGGTTTCCTAGCCTCTAATCTCACTTTACTCTTATCTAATATAGTTCTTAAGTATGCATACAACAGAGGAAAAACAGAGGAAGAAAGCTCAGTCCTTGGTTTACAAACATTCTGATAGAATAAAAACATGCCAAAATATTCACTAACTTCTGTGGTAGAGTAAAACATTTTTCCCCCTAGTAATAATATTTGAAATAATATTTGATAAATTATTTTGTAGTCTTGTTTCCCTGACTCATTTTCTTTTATAGTTTAGTTTTATAGTTTATAGTTTTGTTTAACACAAACAAAAACAAAATAAACAAACAAAATAAAAAGTTTGAAGGTTTTTTTCCCTGCAAATGTTATTTAGAATCCAAGATTATTCAAAAGAAAAATGAAATATAGCTGATAAATCGTGTATTTAAAAAATGTAAGATAGGCCTGAAACAATTAGTAACATGAAGAGGGCATCTGACACCTTCTCTAAGTCATAGATCTTAATAAAAAAAAATTCACAACTTTTTGGAAGTTAAAGGGTCAGCTTTTTCTAAGTATGTAAATTCTGCATGACAGCCTTAGATAGAGCATTGTTTTCTACAAGTATGATGACAATACACAATGCTACTTTATTCTGATCAGAGGTTTAAAACAGTGCCAAATGGATATGTTTAGTTTCTCAAGTTAAAACCTAAGAAGGATTTGGGACCCTAGCTTATATGTGTGAATGACGGATAAATTTTACATAAGGCCTGGTTTCTAAAAGCTTATCAGTTGTAGTTAATTACTGGAATCTCTAAGTTTTGACCTTCCAACCTTTTTCCAAGTTTAAATTAATCATCACAACTGTCAAGTAAAATAGAGTGACATTTAATACTAGGTAATATATAAAGAATCTGTAATTATCTATTGGCCACATTCCATTGTATAAACATTTAATCCTGTCGGAGTCTCCACTTTGTTGAGACTGTTTTATTTGTTTTTTGGGGGGATCATTAAACCACTATTTCTGCAGCAGCTCCAATATGTGTAGAAGATTGTATATAATCTTCTGCCTTCTTTCAGCAATATGAGCTTTGAGTTTCAGGCACATTAATTTGACTAGTGGGAGAATATCTTGTCAGTAGGTTGTGGCAGATGAAGACAATACACTGTCATTCAAAATCTCATTCCCTCTGGGAGAAGATTGAAAGATTGCCATTATTGTCAATGAATTTGTACATATCAATAAACAGTGAAACAAGAGATGTAGAATACGTTTTATGTATAGGTGGCTGAGAATGGTATGTTGTTGGTATTTTCTCTCCTGTGCTAGTTGCTACAGTGGCCACGATACGAGCAGTGTTGCAGCTGTCCACTGAAGTCACATAATATTATTACCTTCTGAAAGAAAACAATCACTTGAAAAACACTAATAACCAGTTAGTCTAAATGCCAAAGCCCATCAAAGAGAAAATGTAGCGCCTTAGAGGCTCTCAAGCTTTTTAATGCAGCATTAATAATTCAGTGTCAGTTACCCAGCTATGTATTTTATCTTTCTGTCAATACTAAAATAGTTCTCTGGGTACATTTTAGGGACATAATCACCATTAACTTCAAAGGCAACCCTAATTGGCCTAAGAAGGTAACACATTCCCTGCCAGCTCTCTCCTCTCTGGGGACATCATTATCCTTAGGTCAGAGCCCTCAGTCCTCTGAATCCAGACAGTGCTCTTGATCTAAGAAGGCCTACTATGGAGTAAATTAGCAGTACATTGCAGCTTTAATCAACAGGTTGCTGACTCTAACTAACGAAACAAACAAAGCAACTTTTCTGTATCATGATATAATATAGCAAAATAGGCAGCTTACCTGTACTCGTAAGTTTTCTCTTTGTTAAGCCAGCAAACTTGGGCTATTTCTTGCATTTTATAAGAAAAGGTAATAGCCCAAGTTCCTCCATGCATCCTAAAATTTTTGAAATTAGCAAGGGGTTTACCAGTGATTCTCTGCTTAAAGTTGGCCATTGTTGTAAACATAGTACAACTACCTGATTTCAAGGACATGAAATAATACTGTTATAAGTATCTATTAATTTGGAAGCATTAGAGGAAAAAGTCTCAAGTTTAAACATCGCTGACATCTCTGCTTTATAGTCTGTAAGCATAGCTGGAAAAAAAAAACCCTGAATATCATCATATGGTATAACTGTAGTCCTCAGTTAATGATGGTAATTGGGACCAGGAACTGTGTCAGTAAACAACACAAAGCACAACGTCAGACAATTCCTGACAATTCCTGTTGCAGTCATTAGGACAAAGCCACATCATCTTTAGGTGTAGTATCTCATGATCAGCATTTGTGACTTTCTGCCAGCAATGAAATGTTGATCATATGACTGCAAGATGCTGCAACCATCATAATTGCAAGCTAGTTGTCAAGCACCCATATCACAATCATGTAACTGCAGCAATTTTATAACAGTTGGAACTTAAGATACTGGCTATAAGCAGATTTGATTTTGGAACAAATGGTGGAAATTGCCCAGAAGAAAAGAAAAGCCAAAATCAAGAAAGACAAAGAACTCAGAAGGGAATTACACAGAGAGTTTTAAAGAGTTTTTAGAAGGAACTTCATAAAGATTTTCTGAGAGTTGTTAGAAAACACAAAAAGCAGTATTAGAACAACATATGAAGATAGAGACATGGAAAAACAAGGGAAATTTTTTAAACTCTGAAGGATGTCCCAATCTTGAATTGGTACACCAAAGAATTCCAATTAACAGTGACTGGTTTGAAGAAGAAACAAAGATGGAGCATACTGAAATTCTGTGCAAAAGAGATTTCAGTGCACTATAAAGAATATTCTCTGCTTACAAGAATCTTTAGTATTAGAAATAAAATGAGACCATCAGTCCAATTATTACCAAATAGGAAGGCTAGTATTAGAATTGCTACAGAAATATGGCAAGGAAGAGAAGAATCCATAAAGGTTGTAACCAAACTATACCAGTAAATCTGGAAAATGACATAGGGGCCAATAGATGGGAAGTCCCAATCCACAGCAATACTAAAGAAAGGATACGTAGCAGATTCTGCACACTATCATAAAATTTTACATGCTAGCAAAATAGTTATTTTTATTTATTCAACTCAACCAGTGACTCATTTGGTTGACTCATCCAACATTATTATTATTATTATTATTATTATTATTATTATTATTATTATTATTAATTAGACTTGTATGCCACCCTCTCTCCCTAAGGACTCAGGGCGGCTCACAGAATAAAAAATACAATACAATAAATTAACTAAAAAAGGATTAAACAATACAAACCTAATTTAAGAACAAAACAATTTAAAACTATTAATTTAAAAAAAAAACAGAAAACGCCCCTTCTTAGTTCAGTCTAGGCCGGCCTGCTGAAATAGCCAAGTCTTTTAAGTCGCGGCAGAAGGAGCGGAGTTCTGGAGCCAAACGAAGGTCCACGGGGAGTTGATTCCACAGGGTGGGTGCCCCCACAGAGAAGGCCCTACCTCTGGGCACCGCCAGCCGACAGTGTCTAGCCAACGGTATCCCAAGGAGGCCCTGTCTGTGGGAGCGTACAGGGCAATCGGAGTGTGATGCCAGCAGTCAACGTTCCCACAAGTACCCCGGACCCAAGCCATGTAGGACTTTACATGTTGTTACTAAGACCTTGAATCTTACCCGGAAGGCAACCAGCAACCAATGCAGGTTGCGCAGGAGGGGTGTAACATGGGAGTATCGGGGCACTCCCATCACAACCCACGCGACTGCATTCTGCACCAGCTGCAACCTCCGGGTGGTCTGTAGAGAGCATTGCAGTAGTCAATTCGGGAAGTGATGAGTGCATGAGTGACTGTCCGCAAGGCATCTCGGCTCAGGTAAGCGTGCAACTGGCGAACCAGACACACCTGGGCAAATGCCGCCCTGGACACAGCCCCCACCTGCTCCTCCAGACTGAGCTGTGTATCCAGGAGGACGCCCAGGTTACGTGCCGTATTCATGGGGGGCAACACCTCTCCCCCCATGACCAATGGTGATATCTCCTGAGTGATCCGAGATGCCGGTATGTACAGCCACTCAGTCTTGGCCGGGTTGAGTCGAAGCCTGTTCCTCCCCATCCAGATCCACACTGCATCCAGGCAACGGGACATCACGGGGAGGGCATCACTGATATGGGTCGGAGTGGAGATGTAAAGTTGAGTATCATCAGCATACTGATGATACCTCACCCCGAAGCCCCGGATGATCTCACCCAGAGGCTTCAAATACATGTTGAACAGGAGGGTCATTTCATGACCAAAAAACTGCCTTTCAACAGAGCTCCTCAGATGGTCATTGGACTTAAAACTGCTTGGATTTGGCAACTTGATGTGAATTATTATTTGACATTGCTTTAGTTCATTGTATAGTTATTTTTGCATTGTAAAAAGGAACATAACCAGTGAAAGTGGGTTGTAAAGTATATAGGGGGAGGAGGTTGTTTTAGAAATGCCTCTTTTAACTTGCTATTTTTGCATTCCTTACAATTATCTAATTGTTTTTTCCCTTTGGGCAAAAAATAATTAAAATATTGATGACCAGAAAGAGTGCAAAAAACTCCCAGATAATAAAAAAGGAGAATGAATACAAAAATCAGTTCTTTATTATGGCTTCAACTAATTAGGGAATGCTAACTCTCGGCATTTTCTAACAAAAGATAATACTTTTCATTCTCTGCATAATATTTGTTATGCTTTGCTAAATTTAAATTGAAAGGTGCATTTTCATTTCCCTCCCTTCAAAAATAGTCTGTGAACTTATAATTTTCTCTACAGTGTTGTTATGCATATCGAGTGTTGCTAGTCACTTTATAAAGAGCTCTTGATTACTTCATTGCTAATGAAGTGGAAATTATTTAAAAATATAATTTGATCTGCTTAGTGCTGCAGCTGTTTCTTCAGTTTCTGCTGAGGTTTCTCATTTCACCTTTGCAATTCAAATGGTTTTTTCCAAATGTGATTTTTCATGACATGTTCAATCACATGGCTTTAAAATCAGTCCTTAGTCATGAACTTCTGGCATTCCTTCATGATGTAACACAGTGTTTTTCAAACTTGGTCATGAACTTCTGGCATGAACTTCTGGCATTCCTTCATGATGTAACACAGTGTTTTTCAAACTTGGCAAGTGTAAGATGTGTGGACTTCCACTCCCCAAATTCCCCAGTTAGCATGATAGCTGGAGAATTCTGGGAATTGAAGTCCCGCACAACATAAAGGTTGTCAAGTTTGAAAAACACAAATGTAACACTAATAATTAGCAAATTTCTGCTTAACTTATAGAGGAAAGCATTGGTGAGGTCGTTCACCATTTTATGGTCAGGTATAATCACTAGATGATACCAGGAATATCAGTTACCAATTTTGATTTTTAATTTTGATTTTTAGGAATTCAGAAATGTCCTTTATTTTTAGTGTTGCTAACAATTCCCTCCATTGTTGCAACAGAAATCTCATCTGATCTAGCATCACTGCAAATAAGTCAAGATATAGCTATTTTACCCGATAAACCACCATGGCATTAGTGCCTAGATATTATCAGAACAAAGCTATAATTCAAGTATATAATAAACATATCAAATTTGTATGAGCACCTTTTTTTCCTTCTAGAAGTCCTTTGTGCTTATTTTTTTAAACTGCAAGAAGAGCTTTGAGCTGAAACATGGTGATAGAGTATCATCAGATCACTTCTCCTTTAAAAAATAATGAAACAGGTGATGAAGAGAGAATATATTGAATTTCTGTGCCTATGATATAGGAAACTGAACAAAGCGTTGATTTACTGTAAAAGATACTGAGCATTTGTATGATAAGGTGAATGTTTGTTTTCTTGAAATGCAAAGTAGCCAGTTTTGCAAGACTGATACAAATGTTGATCACTCTAAAACAAAGCAAATCAATACTGGTGGTGGTAGGGATTTTAACTCTTGGTTCTCTACTTCACTATTTTCTGTTGCATGTTCAGCAACAAAGACCATATGTTGTAAAAATATGGGAAAATATCACTGTTTTCGCACTCTTAACACCATGGCAGCTGAAGAAGAGAAAAGCACATCTGACCAGTTTTCATTCATACTTATTTTGTTATTATGAAAGCTATCGCTAGTGCAGAAGCAGTAGGGAAATATTATGTGCCTATGTCCTACAGCTATGGGAACTTCCCATGGGTACTGAAATATAGGCAGAATTGTTGGAATTATGTGATCAATTGAATGCATATATACTGTTTGTATGCATGTATGTATGTACTGTGTATGTATGTATGTACACACACACAATCTATAGTTATCCTGCCTGTCAAAGATGGTGTGGCCAAATGAAGATGTGCCATTGTTCATACCATTGAATGAGTCCTTGTGAATGTGTATTGTCTTCTCTGAAAGATACTCTTGTTAGGTTACTATATTTTATTCCTATTTAAATCTTCTTTTAAAAGATTTTAATTTTGAACTAAAAACCTGAAATTGGAGCTGGGTGGTGAGAGGGAGGAAAGGAAACGTAACTGTAAATATTTAACAACTCTGATTACAATGTAAACGAGTGAAATAATTATTTTCTTTACTTCAAACTCCTTACCACCTGAAGCAGCACCAATTTCATTTCTCCTCAGTCTGACATAAGAAACACATTAATTGGAATCTGGTAATTTCAGCTCATTGCTGATGAAGATAAATTGTGATGCAATACTAGAAATACAATATCCTTGACAGTCCACAGAGACCTCCAAATGCATTTATTCTCACAAATACATTACTCAGGGTTTTATGTTTTTCAAATTAATCAGAATACTCTGTGGAATGGTTACTAATGGACCAAACATTTTTTTTCCTTTGAAAAAAGAATTACACACGAGCAGCTAGGTTGAAATGTTTTATCTTGCTCCAATATTTTTCCTAAGCTTCTATTGCATGTGTGCACGCGCACGCACACATACACACACACATCTATCTATCATCCATCCATCATCTATCTATCTATCTATCTGTCTGTCTGTCTGTCTGTCTGTCTGTCTGTCTGTCTATCATCTGTTTATCTATGCTGTTGCAGTAATGTGATTCCATTGCATGTAAAACAAACTGAGCTACTTCCATTTAAAAATGAAGCAGCATTTATATTAGACCAGAATGGTTTTTTCACTTTCAACACCTTTCTAAGTGTTTCCATATCTGAGGTCTTGTTATGCTAAGGCATGAATTAAATACAGTTTATTCTTCCAACATTCCATTTTGATGTACACAGGCCAAGTTTAATCCAAAGTATTTGTGATAAATATTTTATTTTCATTAAGTCTTTCATTAAGGCCTCAATCAGTTTGGGCTTTTTACTCTGTTTGAATTGAAACTAAATATAATTAAGTGCTGCACTTTGTCAAGTCATTTTAGTATGTTGAACTCAGTGTGTACAAGGCCAAAAATCCAAGAAAACTTACCAGTTTCTAGTTACCAAGCAATGTGCTTAGGAGATCTTGTTTCTGAAGTTGGGCAAAAGGTTAACTTCTAGTTGTTTTCAATCCTCTCCTAGAATTAATATGAAACATAGTGCTAGCCTAGTGTTACTGAAGTAGATTTTTTTACAAATGAAGGTACTGCTCTTGGAAGCAGTACATATTTTGAAGGCTTATAAATTATGTTACTAAATGCATACTGGAACTGTATGTCTGATCAATTGTATTTTACCCTACATTTCTCTCTCTCTCCCTTTCCCTTTCCCTCCCTCTCCCTCTTCCTCCCCCCTCTCCTCCCCTCTCTCATAATGTGTGTGTATGTTGGTGGGATTGTCCAGATTTGCAGTTTTTGACTGTCTGTGGATTCAAGTTCTTTTTTGGCTATGTCAAATGAAGTCATGACATTAAATGATGTGTCTAGCAATATTTAGTTGATAGATACAAGTTACTTATTTTGTGTATCCACAATTATTTCTGATAGAAAAGGTAGAAATAATATTTACTAATATTTAAAGTGGGATCAAAAGCAAGACAAAGATTGTGTAGACATTCTTTCAGCTTGAATGTAGCAAAATTATATTGCGTAAGACTTTAGTTTCCTGTAAGATTACTGTGGGAGGTGACATATTTTGGCAGATTGTGTAGCTGTGCTATATTTGGTATTTATAAAAATCAGTTTTAGCATTTTAGTCACTGATACATATTAGTGACCAACTATGATTTATTGTGTCATGACTATGAACTAAAATGGAATAACTTGTTTTAATATTATTTAGTGTTATAGAGATTTGCTACACAAATTTTCAACTCAGAGATGAGCAAAAGTTTGTATGTAGGAAGAAAGATTTTGCTCTTTCAGAAAATCTCAAACTTTCAAGATTTTCATGTTAAGTTTCTTATGAGGATGTTTGCATGGGGATCCCTTTAGGTGGCCAAATGTTATTCTTTACAATGCTACTTTTTAATGATGTTAACGTGGAAGCACTTCTTTTATTTGTTTAAAAATTGAGATAGCACTTCTGTAATTCTAATAACAAAATATAGTAATAATACAATATGCCATAAAATGAAGTAATAGTTTATGTAATTTTAGTAAAACATTAAATAAACTACCCAAATAATGTTACCACTTATAATAAACTCTGTAGGCTATGACAGCACAATCATTACAGTTAACTGGCAGTAGGTTCATCAGAAGAATATTTGAGTAGACAAAAGAGATCTTTCATTTTTGGCTGAAGTAGTCCAAGCTGCACACCTGCCTAATCTCAGTGGGAAGATCAGTCCATCTGTAGGTATCGCTGAAGAAAATTCATGATTAAAACTTTATAGAAAACTGGTCCCGGTGAGGAGAAAGTGTTGATGAATTTGTAACTATTTTTTTTTCTTGGCCTAAAGCATTTGTACTGTATTCTTCAGCTTCGAAACTCCCAGGATGGTTTATTGAATAATTAAAAAAAAAGGCTGTTTTTGCCCTCAAGCTTATAAACTGAAAAAGATGCAGTGCAGGAAGGGGAGAGGAATGGAGGTGGGAAGAGAAGGAGAAGAAGGTGACTTGGCATCAGTTCTTTGACAGTCAGCTGTGATGGAAAGAAGCTGCTCAAGAAGGCCCAGAAGACCCCATCATCTCCAGGCAATTTTGTCTTGTTCTTCTGAAGAGAAGAACTTAACCTGAAGCCTCTGTAAGGAGGGAGCAATATTACCTAGCCCAATTGTTCACAGCCATGGTGAATAGAGGTTTGTGTATAGGCCTTCATAGCTTCCTTTCCATAGGGTTATAGAGCCTGGTAGAATATAAGAAGGTTCTCTACATCACAGCAAAAACTTTAGGCTTTATTGTTCCTGGGAAAAAAGACTGTTAATTTATCGCTTAAACTCAGAGTAAATATAGTTATTTTCTTATACAACATCTTCATCAATGATTTGAACAAGAGGATAGATGGGGAACTCATCAAATTTGCAGGTGACACCAAGCTGGCAGGAATAGCCAACCCTCCAGAAGATAGGCTTAAGATACAGAAGGATCTTGACCGACTTGAACATTGGGCTCTATCTAACAAAATGAAATTCAATGGTGAAAAAAGTAAAGTTCTACATTTAGGCAAGAAAAACAAAATGCATGGGTATAGTATATGTGGTACTTTGCTCAATAGCAGTAACTGTGAGAGGGATCTCAGAGTCTTAGTGGACAACCATTTAAATATGAGCCAGCAGTGTGCAGCAGCTGCCAAAAAAGCCAAAACAGTTCTAGGCTACATAAACAGAGGTATAGAATCAAGATCATATGAAGTGTTAATACTACTTTATAATGCCTTGGTAAGGCCACACTTGGAATACTGCATTCAGTTTTGGTCGGCACCATGTAAAAAAGATGTTGAGACTCTAGAAAGAGTGCAGAGAAGAGCAACAAATATGATTAGGGGACTGGAGGTTATTCTAATATATGACAGTCTTTTCTCATTATTCCCAAGTTTTAGCCCCAAGTTTCTTCCATATAAAGCAAAACTTGTGCAAATATTGAACATTCAACATTTGCAGAATATCGTAGTCCATAAGTGGTTGCTTGGATTGATTCATTATGAATCATCAAGCTGTTTCCAACTTCTAGGAACAACACAGAGATTTGACTCAACTTGGCCATTGAATTCTTGCAATGATGCACCCATTGCCCCTATAACTGCATCCATCTATTTTGCTTCTGATGGTCACCCTATCTCTTTCTTTCCATAAGAGGTTGAGGGAATGAAGACAATTTTTCCCCTAAAAGGTTTTGCGAGTCTCAGATAGCCCTAAACATTCCTTGAGATTCTGCTTGAGGAACAATTGAAATAAGAGTATGTTGCTAGAGCAACCAAAATCTTCCTTTGTAGCTCAATAAGAAGTCTTTCTGTTCAATTTTGTATCTAATGGTGAAAAGATATTTTACCAAAGGCTAATGTGGATGGTAATTGTTGCTAGCAGGTCATGCCTTGGTTCAAAGTCTTCCCCGCTATACTTTGAGAGGTTGAAAGAGAATTCTGGTGAACAGATAGTTCTATTATCAACTTTAGGCATTTTCTCAACTGATTGCAAAGCCTTTTGTCCCTTCACCCGCAAGATTAAGGGCAATCCATTATGAAGAGCATATCTTTAATTGAAAAATAAGTAAGGCTCAAGGGAACTTCCTTTTCTTCTGTTGTGTTAAGAGTTAAGAGGCTAGATCTTAGTTTTTTGGGGGTAGGCATTTTGTTAGCCTCTGACAGTGAAGATGTGCTGTGCATCTGTGGTTTATTCTTACTGTTTTCCTGATTATATTTATATTGTAAGTGGTGATGATTGGGCATAGTAATGCTGCTTTGCTATAGAATAAAACCTCTATCGTTAAATTGCTATGGTTTTCTTTAAAAGCTAAAAATAGAGTTGAAATATTAATTATGATACACACTTTTAGCAATCTATTACATTGTTTCTTCATCCTCTATACAGTTCTGAACACTACTTTTTACAAGAACAGAGGCGTATACTTAAATGAAAGTGAGGTCTAAATTATCAGTTACAACAACAAAAATAGAAAATAGCCACATCGGTTTTGTGCTTGCTGTAATGTACTATAGTAAAGCTGCCATCCTTACTCTATTTCTAATATGGAAATTTGCAATGTGTGTGTGTGTGTGTGTGTGTGTGTGTCCACAGGTGTAGACTATCTTCCAGAACTCTGAGAAATTTTCAGCAGACATCATTCACTTAAGAAAAGTGCAACAGTGATCTATTATGGCAAAAACTGTGTCTTATGCACAAATATTATTCCTTGTAATCTAATATTATTTTTTCATTCTTTCCCCACCCCCATTTTGTATTTAACAAAAAGCTTTTGCATTGGTGTTCAGTGTTTTCAAAAGCTGTGGCTATTGATCAGCTATTTTTTTTACTTCACATTCCACAAAATATGGAAATTGTAAACTTTCAAATTCAACAGATAGAATCACAACCCTGTTTCCACATATGAGCATTTTGTCTTTTCTTTTTTCTTTTTTTTTAAAGAAAGCACCATGAATGAGGTTGTTTAAATATTAATCCCTCAGTAAGGAAGACTAGGTAATGAAATCACCCACATTCTTCTTTGTATTAACTTTCAAAAAAAGGAACCAAGTCTTGATGTCCATTACAATTACAGTGACCTTTCGGTTTTAACCAAAAAGGCTCACATATTAATCTATCACATAATGTAGTTTTCCTGTTGGAGGATAGATGTTGTATGATCTACACCAGAGGTGGTATTTAGCTGGTTCGCACCAGTTCTAGCGACCCAGTAGCAAGAATTTGGCGTGGATCACGGAACCGGTAACAACTTCTGGCTGGCCATGCCCCTGAACTGGTTCCCCGGTCACTCACTTTCCCCGCCCATCCGATGCTCACTCGCCTGCCCGCCGGTCACCCCGCCCAGTCATTCCTCCCTTCTTATGTGGCACACTGGGCCCTCATGGCTTGCCTAACCTGACTTCCCCACGTTCTGCCTGTGTCCCAACTGAGCAGCCATGATCTGCCTGCTCATAGGTGCCTGTGAGTCGCGCTAGGCCCTCGCCCACTGCCCAGGGCCTTTCTGTGCCTCCGCCCCACCTCCCGGGACCTTTCCAGGTGGGAAGAGGCCAAAGAGGGGCGCTGTTTGGGGGCCAGTCCAGAGGGCAGGGGTGGGGCAGCGGCGGCAGCAGTGCGGCTATGGGAAACAGCTCCAGGAGTTCCCCTCTCAGCTCCAGCAGAGCAGAGAAAATGAAGGGAAAGCCGCCCCTCTCAGCTCCAGCAAAGTGGAGAAAATGAAGGGAAAGCCCTTTGCTTTTTCTCTCCCTTTCGGGGTGCTTGCGCTCCCCTCTCCCATAGCCACGCTGCCACCACTGCTGCCACCCCCCATGCTGCTGGCCCCATGCCGCCACCACTGTTCCCCCCCCCATGCCGCCGCCACCGTTGTTGTGGCCTGAAAGGGAGGCTGGGATGTCTATGGCTGCTTCCCATAGCCACGCCACGCCCGCCTGCTACCACTGCCACCCATGTGCTTTGAAAGGGATGTTCTGGAGCTACTGCTTTCTTCATTGTCCCACTGCTCGCTGCTCTGGAGTTCGCCCAATAAGTTCTTCCCAGAAAAGGTGTGTGTGTGTGAGATAGAGACAAGGAAGGAAAGGGAGGGAGGGAGGGAGGGAGGGAGGGAGGGAGGGCAAGAAGGAAAGAGCAAGAAAGGAAGAAAGAGCAAGAAAGAAAGAGGAATGGAGAGAAAGAAATAAAGAGGAAAAAAGAAAGAGAAAGAAAGAAAAATAGGGAGAAAGAAAGGAAGGAAGGAAGAAAGAGGAAGGGAGAGAAAGAAATAGAGAAAGAAAGAAAGCAAGAAAGAAAGGAAGGGAGAGAAAGAAAAGAAAGGAAGGAAGGAAGGAAGGAAGGAAGGAAGGAAGGAAGGAAGGAAGGAGAGAAAGAAAGAGAGAGAAAGAAAAGAAGAAGGAAAGGGGGGAGAGAAAACTCTGCTATTATTTTTAATTGTTCCATTATTTATCATATATTAATATTTTGCTCTGTCCCTACACCTAGGGTGATTTTACTGCCTTTCTTTTGCCCAGGTATTTGTTAGGGTTTACATGTCAATAGTCCAGAGCATAAATACAGGTGCGTTTAACAGAGTTGAAAAGGAACTATGGAGGTCTTCTAGTCCAACCCCCTGCTCAGGCAGGAAAACTGTGAGGATGCCAAAATCTGAACAGAGGTCCTGGGAAAGGTGTCAGAATAACAGAATAACACTTAGAAGGGACCCTGGGGGCAACTCTATACCATTTCAGAGAAATGGCTATGCTGTCTTTTGTTAAAAACTTCCAGTGTTGGAGCACCCAGAACTTCTGGTGGCAAGCAACTCTACTGGTTAATTGTTCTCACTGTCAGGAAGTTTCTCCTTACTTTTAGGTTGCTTCTCTCCTTGATTATTTTCCATCCTTCTGGTGCTTTGGAAAATACATTGTGCCCCCCTCTTTCTGGCAGCCCCCTAACAGCCTGTTGTCTATCACACTCTTGGGCAAAGCATGTGAGCCATTTCCTCCTTTCAGTGGTCCATGAAAGTACATTTATAGTACGTAGGTAATACAGTCAAAAAAAGGTGAACAACATTTTTACAGAACTATAGATAAGTTGAGGCTGGTTATGACAAGGAATGGCTGGGAGGGGAGGGGCCAGGCAAGGCACCCCTTGACGTGAATGACATTGAGTTGGCCACACCCACCCAGTCACATGACCACCAAGCCACACAGCCAGTCATGTGACCACCAAGCCATGACCACCCTAGTCACATGACCACCAAGCCACTCCCACCCAGTCATGTGACCCTAAGCCACACCCACCAAATAAGCCATGCCCACAGAACCAGTAGTAAAAATTTTTTTGAATCTCACCACTGATCTACACCATTTAAAATATTGTAGCAGTGTGTTAGCTCGTTCTCTGTGGTATATTGAATAATCTATCCTTGAATAGATTATGAGTGACAGTAGGCATGAGCCCATAGAAAGAAGGTTTGGAGATTTTAAACCACTTCTAGAAAGCCCTATGGGGATACACCTCTCGCCCAGCCTTCCTGTCTTGGTGTAGCTGTTTGGTATTTATTGCTGCCACCACCTATCTTCCAGGGGAAGCCTCCTGCCTGCTATCCTTCCCATTAACCTCAATCTGTAAAAGTGATATGCGAGTCTTCCTTGACCATGACATTTAAGAATATTAAAAATGAGCTTCAAATTATAGTAAAAAGTGATATGCAACTAGGGAATTCCATAGGTGCTAAATCACTCTCACAAGGAACAGTTAAAATCAATATTTATATTTACAAAATATTTTTAGAAATCCTTTCTAAGTAATCACATGCTAGAATAAGATTGCAGAATATAAACTTATAGTGTTACTAAATCAGAGGCAGTGTCTCAAAGCAATCCCCCATGGAAAAAAAATTACAAATGAGAAGATGAGCTTGGAGAACATTACAAGATGGAATGGTGCATCTTTATTTATTAATATATATATATATATATACCATTTATCACCAAATTAATCAGGGACGCCTAAGTATAAAAATATGCTAATATGAAAGACTTTGGTGTACAGGGATTCCATACATCAAGTATACAATAACTGAGCTTGCATGGAGAAAATACATCACCAGAAATGATAAATCAGATTAAACAGTCAAGAAAAGCATAAAATTTTACATTTTAACTAAACTTGTTTCCTTTTTCCTTAGAGACAAATCTTGCCAGGAAAAAATTGTTTCTCTATGCTTCCCTGTATTTTACTTTAGAATTAGAGGAAAGGGCTTCCAAATTTTGTTGAAACAGTGTTTCTAGCTTTTTGTTGTTGCTTTTAAAAGAATAAGCATAGGCAAAATAAGAAGATGTTTAAAATTCCCATTTCCTCAATACAAACGAAGGGGGGGGGGGCAGGCGGGAATCATATATTTATCCTAAACAAACTTTATTTTTTAAGGGGGGGAACCCTTTTTTGGAATAATCCACACCACCAGCAATGCAAGACAATGTGCTTCTATCCTACTATACAGGGAGGCATATTAAGCACCAAATATGCTTGGCAGCCATTATCTAAACTTTGCTTTAATATGATTTAGTATCAACTCTTCATACCAGACATTTCCTGCCTTACTGCTTTGGAACTTCCTTGACTTTTAGCAGTTGAAGGACTTGACTTTGGAAAAATTTGAGAAATGGAGGGAGAACATTTTTAATCAAAGCCAAGAAGAAATAAGTTGGGCAAGGAAGGGGATTCTTCCCTTCCACTGTTTCCCATGCTATGTCCTTGAAATGTTGGTCTGCTTTATGTTGTGTTTTTAAAGATTAATGTTATGTATCTATATCTAAGGCAACTTTCTTTGGATAATGTAATATTTATATGTAGTTTTTGAGATATTTGGTTTCATAGCTCTTGAACCTGCAGTTTTGTTTTCTTGCTTGGGTGAAAGTAATGATTGATTTGTTCAAGCCAAATATTTATTCCTTTTACTTCATTATACATAATACACCTGTGCTAGATCTTAAGACCTAAGTAGACTTTATACTCTAGTAGAAAGCTTATCAGCTTCTCTGCAGGTTGCTCAATTTGAATTTTAAAACTGGAAATGGTAAATTTGTGTTGTGCTTTCTGAGTTTACATGCAAAATTCTCATTCTCCTATTGGTGTGAGAACTCAAGAATGGAAATCAGATTTGTAGTTGTTATTTACAGCAGATGAAGAGTTTCTGATGTCATGCTGATTGCCATTACATTTCCCTTCAATTTTTATGAAGTCGTGCAAGAAAATGTAAGACTGCATCTTTGAATTTCTGATTGAAGAATATTAATAATCATCCTTTTGAAAAAAAATTAACATTTTTAGAAAACAAGTATTGTAGACTATTTTTCTTGAGTAGGGCAGCTTTCAGCCTTATGGATATACTAGGGCATGAGTATCCTAAAACTCTTCTTCTTCCCATGATTCAGGTGCACTCTTTGCTCTCTCTTGTCTCACCCACTCCTTGCTACTCTGCTTGCTTCTTTCCTTCCTGGGAACCTGCTGTGTTTTTGTAATTCATCACATCATCTCCAGGGGTGGGTTTCTACCGGTTCTGTCCGGCCCTGTAGAAACGGTAGTTCTGAAGAGCAGCAGACATAGAACCGGTTCTATGTCTGCTGCTGTTTTGGCCCATGCACCCGCCTGGACTCTTACCTGATCTTTATTTCCTGCTTTTTCAACTTCAGCTGCTGTGTGAGGCACAGCTGTGGTGGAAAAGCAGGAAAAAAAGTGTTGTTTCAAATGCTGCTGATGAAGATTTACAGGCGCGCACACAGCATGCAAAGAAACACATCGTAAATCACCAAACATCGTAAAACATCGTAAATCACCACGAACCGGTAGTTAACCCTGTCGGATCCCACCCCTGATCATCTCCCCTTTGGTAGACACATTCCATCACCGTTGGAGACTTGGCAATATTTTTCTGGATTAGTTAGATTCAGGATCAGGTCTTCAGGGCCATCTTTGGTTGTTCTGTCATCTCTTCCTTCCACAGTAATGTACTCATCACGTATAGATCCAGCTTCTCTATTTTTTTCTCCTAATACAATTTTTATTGAAGAAATTTTAATAAGATAAAAATGCAAATATTAGAAAGGGAACAAAAAAAGAATGAATGAATATGTATGAAAAGAAAACAAAAAAAAGCAATAGAAAAGAAAAAAGAATATAATGGAGCGTCTTTTGATTTTTTTTTACAGTGGTTATAAATGCATTTATATTTTACCCACTCTCTCTAGTTTCATCATAATTTTCTTCCTTCCATAAGCTACCCTTTCTAATCTTCCAACTCATAAATCATGTTCTTTTTCTCATTTTTCAGCAAATAAGATCACAAGGGGTTTCCAGTCACTGATAAATATGGTTATTGCTCTTTCTCTAATCAAACTCAGCCTTCCATCCTCCCGGGGTAGGTAAATTGAGGACCCAAGATTGTTGGGGGCAATAAGCTGACTTTGTAAAAATGCCGTTTGGGGGGGGGCAACAGCCCTAGTAATAAGCAGGCATATACAATGGAATGAAGGCTATTGCTGAGCACATTGGGTTGTGCTCCAAAGTTTGTAAGCCGCCCTGAGTCTCCGGAGAAGGGCAGCATATAAATGTGAATTAAAAAAAAAAAACAAGTTAATTTTGCCGTTTCTGCTAGTTTTGTCATCTTCACTAACCATTCCCTTATTAATGATATTTCAGAGGTTTTTCATTTTTGTATCTATAGTATATCCAAATTCAGCAACCCTTTTCCTGCAACATATAAAAGTTAGGAAGGGCAAGTGTTGAGTCCCCCGGGTAGCAGAACTCACCTAACTTGCCTTAAATCTAATGTTGTATAATACAGATAATCCTCAATTTATGACCACAATTGAGCCCAAAATTTCTGTCGTTAAGCAAGACAGTTGTTAAATGAGTTTTGCCCCATTTTATGATTTTTCTTGCCACAGTTGTTCAGCAAATCAGTACAGTGAATCTGGCTTTCCTATTTGACTTTGCTCATTAGAAGGTTGCAAAAGGTGATCACATGACCCCAGGATATTGCAACCATCATAAATGTGAACTAGTTGTCAAGTGTCTGAATTTTGATCACATGACTATGGGAAGTGTGAAAAAAGTCACTTTTTTCAGTGCTATTGTAACTTCGAACAACCATTAATTAAATGATTATAAGTCAAAGACTACCTGAATCTAGTTCTACTGTATCTACCCTAAATCTGACTTCCCTACTTAGTTGTGATCCAAAATAATTTGTGTAAGCAAATGGAGTTTCATCAAAGCATTTGAATTTTTTTGATGGGCTAGTACTATCAACTGTTATAGGGCATTGAAAAATTTCCATGTTATTATTAAGCCAGCTACTGGTACATAGATATTTGCATAAAATTACTAGGAGTCAAGTTGAACATGGTTGTGTCTGTGAAATGAGGAGCTGAACTAGACACAACATAATTCTTTGTTATGATAGCAAACCAGTGGTGGGATTCAATTTTTTTACTACCGGTTCTGTGGACGTGGCTTGGTGGACGTGGCAGGGGAAGGATCTCCAGTCAGAGGTGGTATTTGCCAGTTCTCCAAACTACTCAAAATTTCCTCTACCAGTTCTCCAGAACTGGTCAGAACCTGCTGAATACCACCTCTGTAGCAAACACTATTTTGTGATTCTAGAATAATTCTGCACCAAAAGACAAATGCTGTTTAGTTAAGAAAAAAAAACCATGTTCTTCCTTAATCTGTTAATTGAGCATAGGGCCAAACAAAATAAATAATCTTCACGTGGGAAAATCGTGCAACAGGTAAGACAAAATAGGATTGATATGTGTGTGTAATAAGCAACATACTATACACATCTATTTATTCAGGCCATGCATGCTTCAAAAAATGATTTCCTTATTGACAACATGGACAATTCTTCTGGTTTGTCGCATGTAGGCCAGGTGTATTCAAATTTTTACTAGGTTCTGTACATGGTAGAAGGATACTGTAATCACCATCACTTCAGGGAAGGTTACTGTAAAATCCCATTCCCTCCCCACCCCACTAACCTGCTTTCAGCTCTGTTCTCCTTTGCAGGGCAACAAAAGAAGACCCAGCTGATCAGCTGAGACTCGGGAGGCAGAGAATAGATGGGGGCGGGCCCAGTCAGAGGTGGTATTTGCCGGTTCTCCAAACTACTCAAAATGTCCACTACTGATTCTCCAGAACTGGTCAGAACCTGCTGAATACTACCTCTTATTGCCCAATAGAAGTATCCAAAGGTTTCTGCTACACTTTTCTCTTTTCCAAAGTAGTAAAAGGCATCAGGGAATTCAGTTGTGATCTTTTAGAAGCAAAGTGTCAAGCTTCCCAGCTCACTCAGCAGATGCTGCCCAAATACTTGAACAGTACATCTAGAAAACCAACTTAGTTGATTCCTGGAGTGAAGCCAGTTTAAGCAACAGACTGCACTCTGCCAATATGAGAGTATGGTGTCCTTTTCTACTCACTGCAGATGAGTCCCAAGAAACAAGAGTGGGGCCCTTGCTGTTACTACATTATTTTCCTCTCCTGTGTTGCTTTTGAGTACACTGCCATCTTAGCAGCAGCCATAATTCCTTGCATCCCTGCAACTGCTGAGGCTGTGTGTGCACATATCTGGGCTTTTGCACCATTGGGAAACCCCATCTGAGAAGGTTGTGGACCCCAGAGAGCCCTATCTAGGAAGGAATAACCTTCTGTGGGGTAAAATTCACATGGTGACTCCATGCAGCTGCAAGTCACAAAAGTTCATGTCCGGTAATAAAATTTCTTGTAATAAAATTAGTCTAAGTCTCAGTCTAAAATTCGTGTAAAAAGTGCTACCAGATTTCTCCTTATTTAAGGTAGCCAAGGAGTGTGTCTTACCATTCACTGTACAATTATTTCTCCAACAATAATGACCTCTCTGGTTTTCCATACCTCAGCTTAATCCCAAGGGAAAACATCAGTTGTGAACACCTCATTTTGAGCAGATATGAGTCAATTTTCCTGGCCAAGCAGAGTGGCTGCAGAACAAAAGAACTGGAAGAAACTGAAAACAGCAGCAGTAGCATCCCAAACTTTATCCAATAATTTTTAAAACTTCAAAAACATTTCAAGAAAAGTTTTAAAGGAAGAATCAAATTTTCAGAGTATAAAGCAGCAAAGCTTTCTGCCTTTCATGGGGGGGAAACTTGAGAAATTGCACGAAAGTTTTTGATGTATCATTAGTTGTAATTAAGAAACTTTTGAAGCGTGAGATTCAATTCATGCATATCCAACTAAAGCACAGGAAAGAAGGGGCAGCCAAAAGCGTCCAGCGGCACACCACTTTAGGTCAGAAAACAACAACAATAACAAAAAAAACCACCCAAAAATGTAAGCATTAAAACAAGCTTATTCTAAACAAGGATCATCCCCAATTAGCCTAGACTAACAGGAAAACCCCAATCATACTCACTGTATTGAATGGGGCACTGCCCCCTTTGCATAATTTAAATAATGCTGATTGACTGCTTTAGCCTCAGATGGCTAATCAGATCAGAGTCGTAGGCAGTATTAATTAATTAAACCATATATTTTTCTATACCTTCACTGTGTCCTTCTGAATGATGTGTTTTGTAAAAGATACTGTCTGGAGCATTACAACATTCCCTAATTATGTAAACTTTCTTATTGCCCTTTTGTATCAAGTTCGTTTCTCTATCTTGATCCCAACATTTCTGGGTACACTACTAAGATTATAATAACATATACCTGATATTTTGTCTGTTGCATCTCGGTTTTGGATGCTTGTCAGTATTAACAACAGTAACTTGGCTTCCATTGTTTTGTATGGGTGAGTGCTTTCTGCTACAATTGTTCAAAGATTTGGTAATTGCAAAATCTTTGATGTGCAATAGCAGTTTTACATGTCAATTTCTAATAAGCATTTTTCCCTTATGGCTGTTAGAAAAGCCTGAGAGAAGAGATAGGATGACAGTAATGGGAGCTCCAGGGAACAAGCACTAATTTTGCAGATCTAAACCAAATGTAAGCACCAGGATCCTATCATAAGCCTTCCTATTCCCTTTAAATCACTGCCACCGTGGATAGCTGTCCTTCTTTTGAAGAGATTCATGTTGCCACCTAATTAGACCAAAGCAATCATATTTCTATGTAATAATAGATATTGGTCTAGATGAGCTTTATAGCATTGTGCAAATGTTTAATCTGTCTTTGGAATGCTCTCCTGGATACTGTTTCTAGGTTTGTAAATGTTCTGATCATGGTATTAAATTGGCCTTCTTTTTTAACAGCCCAAATTAATTAAACTGAGGAAATTAAATATTTGTCACTTTTGATCAAATAGAAATCTAAGACTTGGTAATGAAATGAGGGAGGCTTTAAAAAAACTTTGAAGCTGTTAAAATTAGGTTCAGTAGAATTAATTAAGTATATTCTGTCACTATGCTATCTTAAAGTTTTTGACCCAAGAACCATTTAATTTCAATACTGTTGATATGAAAAAATTCCTCACAGTTGAAAAACTAATGCAATTTGGCTTTATTCAGGCTTCGTGCTGGGTTCTCCAAGTAGCCCTTTATATTTAGGATTAGCAAAATTATTGTTGCCTGGGTTTGACATTATCTGATGACAGAATTGTAACATTTGCTTTCATTTCTTTGGTTTTTCAGACATTTTCTCTTTATGCAGGTAATAATATAAAAGTTCCGGGAAGGAAATTGTAGTTCTGAGGTTCTGTTAACATTATGACACCAAAATTATGTTTTAAATTTAAATATGCATTTCTATAATATTTTTAGTGGAAACTATTTCAGGCTATTATTGCTTTAACAACAAAGCAATATGCAGAATCTTGAAAAAAGAAGAGATGCTTATTAATAGGAAATCGAGTGAAACCAAGGCAGATCACATATTAAATTTTGGTGTAAAACACCCTGTTGAATTACAATTTTTCTTATTCAATCTTAAATGAGCATATTATGCTTCAGAACACATGTTCCTTCCAAAAGTTCAAAGGAATAGGGATACTACTACTACTATTAAAACTACTACTACTAAGACACAGAGTACCCAGGAGGCCCAGTTCAGTGGAGAGCTCACTGTCTTCAGCAGCCTATCTGGACTCCTCACTTCCATGTTTATGCTTACATGCCCCCAGCTATGTTCTCCGAACCCATGGCTACCAAGAACCAGTGGTGGGATTCAAATAATTTAACAATGGACTCTCTCCCCTAATGATTGAGTGGGCATGGCTGGGTGGGCATGTGACTGGGTGGGCATGGCCAACTTGATTGGTCTCACCCTTAGGAAATTTCTCCGTAGTCCAACTCACAGTAAAATAACACTGTTCCAATATTTAGAATAGAATAAAATAACAGAGTTGGAAAGGACTTTGGAGGTCTTTTAGTCCAACCCCCTGGTTAGTCAGGATATCCTACATGAGTTCAAACAAATGATTATCCAATCTCTTCTTAAAAACTTCCAGTGTTGGAGCATTCACAACTTCTGGAGGCAAATTATTCCATTGATTAATTGTTCTGTCAGGAAATTTGAAGGGCTCCTACAAAAATGAGGGAGTCAATCTATTTTCCAAAGCATCAAATGGCACAACAAGAAACAATGGATGAAAACTAACCAGAGACAAGCAACCTAGGACTAAGGAGAATTTTCCTAAGGGTGAGACCAATCAACCAATGGAATAGCTTGCCTTCAGAAGTTGTGGGTGCTCCATTGCTAAAGGCTTTCAAAAAGAGTGAGGGAAGTACACCCCAAAAGGACAGTGCCAGGAACCACTAAAACAATGCAAAAAACTTAAAACAGCCATTCCCCTTTAAAAAAAAGTCAACCCCAAAGCAAACGCAACAGCTGAGAGGAAAACTAAGAGCGGCTGCTCATGCTAATTGAAAGCTTGGGTGTGCTGCCAAAAGCCACTAACCCTTCCAACTCTATTGTTCTATGGTTCTTCATGTTCTAAAGTGGGTGCTTCACAGCAGAAGCAATACAGTTGGCTGGACCACAAATGCATTAAATTCACTGCTTGTATGATCAAGCTGCATCATTGTCCCTCCTATTTGGATTGGATTAATATTTTAATTATTTTGTATGTATATCCTTGTGTAAGCTGCCCCGAGTCCCCCCTGGAGATTGGGCGGCATATAAATCCAAACAAACAAACAAACAAACAAATAAATATTTTTTTCCCCAGGAAGAAACCAGAAGTAGCCAACGCTGTAGCAGCTAGAAAAGGTCTTGGTGAACTCCAGGGAGTATCAGCTAATCACAGAAGTGTTACTTAACACTCTTTATAATGAAAATGTTTGTAATCTTGTCCTTCTTCCTGAAGGGAAGAGGTTAATCCCATCCCTAGATGAGTGATTGATAGGTTTCCCTGCCCTAATCCTATCAATTTCTGTTGTTTATTGACTTGATTCAGCATGTATCAGCTGCATTCCAGCTGCAACTATTAAGTGGTTCCTGGCTGTCTGCTTGGAGCTATTAACTGAAGGGAGAGGGTGGGGAAACCTCTTGCACTTCATTTTTAGCCGGTTCTCCGAACTGCATAAGCAATTAACTGATGGTTCGGGCAAACTGGTGAGAACCGGCTGAATCCCACCTGTACTAAGAACCCATACATTGCTTAGAAATAGTGGTTGTCTGATTTCTCTCTAAGCAAGATACAGAAGTAAACTCTAGTCTGGCTGGAGAAAAAGCTTGAGTTGACTGAGGCTGATTACCTGAGGCTGAATCAGGATAAGACTGAGATGGATGATAGCCTTTATGGCACCTCTCCACCCAAAAGTTGGGAAGTCTGTGTCTGTGCTTTACCCCAGGGATCTCCAACCCCTGTTCCATGGATCACCACAATCTGGGCCACGGCATGCCAGAAACTGGATTGCGCAAACAAGCGCAGCCCTACCAGTGGGATGCAGGCAACGCACAAAACCATGCCCCCTCTGTCCACAGAAAAACCTCTCTCCACAGAACCAATCCCTGGTGCCCAAAAGGTTAGAGGCCACTACTTCTATCCAATCCTTTCCTCCAATAGACTTTTTCCTTGCAGTGCAGTGGGTACAAGGGGAAGAAGTAAATTCCCTGCCACCCCTTGTCCATGCCCCCCCATCAGTCTGCAATATCAGGGTGTAACTAAAGGAGGTTCTCCTTTTCATCCCTGCAGTTGTGAAGCCAGGTGTTATTTTCTGCACCAGCTACTACATAAACTCACAAACCAGAGTGCATCTTTGCACCAACACATCCAAAAAGCAGGCAATATTTCTTCAAAGCTGGGACTTGTCCCTTAGCCTCTGAAAATAACTTAACCCTTGGTTCCCCCTTATTATCAATTATAGGGAAGAGTTAGGTTTAGGGGACCAGTTGTTGTCTATTTTAGATAATACCCATGGAGTATATAAAATAATGCAGAAATGTAGATTATTCAAGTGCCATTTTTTTTCTTTTACAACGGGGTTGAACCTTCTTAATAAGCTGTGCTATTATTGAGGGATAAACTGCACCTCATTTTATAGAAATCACGACATAGGTTTTTTAAGCTGCCAGGAAGGTTATAGCTACTTGTTCCAGTAATCTTTTTCAGCAGTATTTGACTGAGTTCCTCCCTTCCAGCTGGTGTGTTATTACCCTAGTATCATCATATAATAAACACTCTCACATACAGCTATCAGACTCTGATTACAATATCAAAGATAGAAAGCAGACACATACACACAGTGATCTATTAAATAGCTTCCATGGTTAAAACAGAAGCCAATAATAACAATTGAATTATATTCAGAAACAACAAATAAGTGAAAGAGCAGGACTATGTAAGGAAATAGTCCAGTGCAATTTAACCAGCATACAATGTTGGAATGTATTGTGAAAGGAAAAGAAGAAGAAGTGAAAAAGAATCAGGTTGAAATATTTTACAATTAGAATAAATGAAGGTTCAAAGGAAGATAGTGAAACAAAAATTAGCTGGCTATTTATACAAGAGACATACAAGTACAGAAAAATTTACCCTTGGTGACAGTGAGGTGTGGTTAAAACTAGAGGGAAGGTTCTTCTCTTCTCCATTGCACAATCTTATGACCTATCCAAAACACTCTGATTGAGGTGACCAATTGCAAGGGCCATTCTGTTTTTTGAAGGACTTATTGATCTCTGAATATCATACCCTCCTAAGGTAATGGTTTTAAATCCTTCTCCCACCCCGCTCTTTGAACGTGTAACATTCTACCCTCTACATTATTGAGTTCCTGAAGTAGGTGAAGAACATTTTGTTTTGTTCCAAAATGTTTTGGAACATTTTGAATTGGAAACAGGTTGATTAGATTCTCACCCTCTTGAGGGAAAGTTATCCCAATCTGCTTCAGTTCAGAGTTCATTGGAAATTGACATCTCCATAAACACTTCCAAATGAGGCTGTCCATTTCAATAGATCCCTAAGAGGGCTTTTAATTAAATGATTTTGGATTGATTGAAGCTCTTGGTTTCTGGTATTTATTAAGGAAGAGTTCTTTAGTTGTTAAGAGACTTTCAGTAGCACAGAATATTTAGTAATACCAGGTTCACTTTGTTGAAATTGCAGGTAGCTTAGGAAGAAGAAATCAATTGGGAGATAGAGAAGAATTGCTGGTGTAGTTTGTTAAACCTGGCACTATAAAGAGAGTTGTAAAAACAAGTAGTAAATAAATACAGGCATTTATTTACTATAATGCTGCTCTTTACACAGGCTTCTTTATATGATTGTCACAACGTCTTATATGAAATTATTTATAACTTTAGATACTTTGTAGAATATGCTGTGTTTCTTTACTGTCTTGAAATGTACATGAAATCCCATCTTGTGACAGGGTATTTCTTTAGCTTCAGGGGGTGTAATTTGAATTATATTTTTCTTATTTATTTGGAAGACCTGAAGAAGCCATTTATGACAGATCCTTCTTGAGAAAATCTTTGTGGCCATTAACAGTCAATATCAACTTGGCATAGAATCAATCAATATTAATTGCAACTTTTCTATATTCCTCACCTTCTTGCAACTCAAGCTTCCTTGCATAATAAAAATAAAACATCAAAGTATTCATAATAAAATTAGAAATGTAACCCAAATCTGTCACTGATCACTAAAATAGAAAGGTATTTCATAATGTAGGGACTTCTGCTAAGAAAACAGGCCTCCAGCTCTGTGATCTCAGAAAGGGTGGGACCCAGATCTTCTTGGGAAGAACGCATAACATGAGGTGATTCTGGAAAGATAAACCTGCAGATCTGTGGATACCAAATCCTGTACAGTTTTAGAGATGAAAACTAAACCTTAATTTGGGCCTGGAAGGCTATTAATTACAACATGATGATCTCAAAATAGGTTTGATACTACTGAACCTACCTTCTTATCAGTCCACTGCATTTTGGACTCATTATAGTCCAAATTTCTGTCATGGTTGTAAGACTATCCTGTTCAATAAAGACCCACAGCTGGAATACCAGCCAAAACTACCCTTTTGGTCACAACTTCTACCTGCTCCTGAAGCAATAGGTACAAGTGCAGGAGGATGCTGTTTTGGGATGAATGCAATTATATCAAGCTAGGTCAAACTGGATAAGTCATTTACAAATTATATTCAGCTCCTTTACAATTATCCTACGTTGCTTTAGTCTTTCACAACATCCCTAGCTTGACCTACTGAAGTTAGTAGGTTATTATTAGTACTGGCTAGTATTTTCTGGTCAGGTATGAAACATCCTCAGACTATTTAGCAAGATGCTATAGTCAGTGGCATCAAACACTGCTAAAAGGTAGAACCAGAGGATGCCCATTCAAGTCCTGACAATCTCACCTCACAGGATTGTTGTTGAGAAAATGGGGGGAGGAAGCAGTAATGGTATGTTTTTGGCTTCATCTATCTTCTACATTGCTTTCTCATAAATATTCACCAAGAAAGGGAGATTAGAGAATGACTGCAGTTTTCCAAATTGACTCCACTGAGAGATTGACTCCTCTTCATGAAGAGGTCTACCACAGTCTCTTTTAAGATAGAACCTCCCTTTCTTTAAAAGGTGCATTTATTTCCTTCCAAATTCTCCTCTCAGTTGCCCAAGGGAGCCATGGGTGCATGTATCTAGTCACCAGAAAGCAGAAGGTATATTATGTATCACTCTATTGTCACCCTTAATGAAAGGGATAAAATCCTGGTGGTTCTGAGAGAATTCTGCAGACCATCTACTTGTGCTAACTTTTTCACATTCTTCAGAGCCCGCAGCATAGACATATTTATCTCCGCAAATCTGGTATTTAGTTTCTTGGTACTGAAAAGAATCCTATAGATTTGAACCATCTCAAATAAAACTGCTTCAGTGCATATCTTTCCAATGAGTACCATAATTGTTGGCAATACTATTAAATTATTCATGGGGCTCCTGGATAATGCATCTAACATTCCCAGAAGAACATGTTACCTGAATACTTACATATACATATAAGTACACTTATAGGAGCCATGGTGGTGCAGTGGTTAGAATGCAGTATTGCAGGCTAATTCAGCTCACTGCCAGCAGTTTGCTTCCCACCGACTCAAGGTTGACTCAGTCTTCCATCCTTCCAAGGTCAGTAAAATGAGGTCCCAGATTGTTTGGGGCAATACACTGACTCTGTAAACTGCTTAGAGAGGGCTGTAAAATGCTATGAAATGGTATATAACTCTAAATGCTATTGCTATTATTTGTCAAATTTGTACTCTAACTCTATCACTCAAACTCAAGTGATTAAGTAGAAAAGGCATAGATACAAGGATAGATAATATAATAGCATTATTATAGCAATCACCACAGGTAAAATTGAGGGTCCAGAACAATATCAGAAATATATCACAAATCACACTATTCATATGGTATCCAAAACGATTTGTTTTTAATGGCTTACAGAAAGGTACTGAGGTGGAGACAATATCCAGTGAGAGACTTACACATTGTCCACACTGAACAATGTGTAATGTTGTGAAGGCAGTGTCCAATGGGAGACTTCCACACTGTTGATGCATCCATCAAACAGCAACACCTGTAAACGTCACTTCCTATCACCTTGCAAAGCAGGAGATCCCCAGCAATTTCTTCCAAATACATAAATGAGTTGATTCTGACTGGAGAAGATGACCTGTGGTGGAAAAATATTTCTATCTCATTATGTGTTGGAGGAGTGGGAACCAGAGGTGGTATTCAGCAGGTTCTGATCAGTTCTGGTGAACCAGTAGCGGAAATTTTGAGTAGTTCAGGGAACCGGCAAATACCACCTCTGACTGGCCCCATTCTCTGCCTCCTGAGTCCCAGCTGATCAGCTGGGTCTTCTTTTGTTGTCCTGCACAGGAGAATGGGGCTGGAAAGCAGGTTAGTAAGGTGAGGAAGGAAATGGGATTCTGAAGTAATCTTCCCCTGGAGTGGGATAGGAATGGAGATTTTATAGTATCCTTCCCCTGCCACACCCTCCAAGCCACACCATGCCCACCAAGCTGTGCCTACAGAACCGGTAGTGAAAATTTTTGAATCCCACCACTGGTGGGAACTTTTCTTTGTGTTTCACTATTGATTAGTTGCAAGCAATAAAGCATGTGTAAACCTTGAGTCATTTCCTTTGGCTTAAGAGGTTTTGTCTCAAGCAGCAAGAAGGAAGGTTTTTGAGGTCTGCTTTCTTACCAGAAAAGGTGTTAATTCTTTCTGACCAATTATCTGGTGACCATATTCCATTTAGTGGTCACAGTAAATTCACCTGCTAGTTTTTGAATGTTCTTTCTTCTCCTGCTGTTTAAACAGTTCCTCAGTCAGAAAACTCAAATTCAGTATTCCATGTGGCATCCCAGAAACTGATGGTTTGTAGCTTGTTAATTGGTGCCATTATTCAAGATAATGAAGATAATTTTCTATTTTGTCTTTCTTATTGCACAAATTGTCCAGAATAAGAAGGCACTTTTATCTGGGGAATTGTGGTACAATACTACTCTGCAGAATCATGTCGATGTTTTTAATGTCTTAGTTCTATCAGAATGAGAGCAGAGGATGTATGAAAGCTATTTAAAAGTGCATAGAACTCAAATTATATATATATAAATGATTAAGTAGTTAATAGCATAATTAACAGATGGCAGGAACAATTATGCATTCATATTTCTGGGCAACAACATTTGGTAGATATAATTATTTTACACAACAGCTGTTAATTGTCTTTCTTTTAAGAAAATTACATCACTAGGAATGCTTCATAAGAGAGGAGCAATTTTAGACCATGTCTACATTTGCAAAGAGATTTCTTCTCATGATCTCTTACTCCACAAAATCCTCTACTATAATTTTCCATAGTGACAATGGTGAAAACAGCTCCTTTGTCTTAAAATAGTAACAAATGGCAAGTCATTAACAGGCATCCACTCATTTTATGGATCTTTTTGTTATTGATAACTGGGAAATATATCATTCATGCTTAAAGAAATGACTGCCATGGTGGGTATAGCTAGTCAAAAACCAACAATTTACTGGAAGAAAAACCCACCAAGGCAGACCAGGCTAAGAAACCAAAGTCCTGCATGACATACTGTTTTTACTCTGCGGTTGTAATAATAGGATATTGCAGGTATGAATGGGCTTCCCCATCTGTCCTTTCATGTTCATGAGAATTAGGAAGGGTCTTGCCTGAGACAATTGGATTACAAATCTGAGTGGTCAGACTTCTTTTATCTGACCACTGTTGGTTATGGCTCTTCTTTCTGTTCCTCACAGTTGTTCCTTCCTCCCTTACACTACCTTTTCCTAACCAGGATATGGTTTGTTATCAACCTTCACCTTTCCTACCATTCTAGATAAGGGGTCGCCAACCTTTTGGACCTCAGGGACCACCAAACTCATAATTTTAAATCCCGTGGACCACTAATATGAATTTTGACTGATGGTGGCTTGCTGACATTTTCCTAGGGTCTCTGCTGCTTTCTGCAGAGACCCTGGGAAAATCCCCAAAAAAGTCTGCAGGAAAATTCCCCACCCCGTTTTGCTACCAATCAATCATTCTTTATTTGGGATTGCAGGATACCGTCTCCAGCCCCATTCTCAGTGGGGAGGGAGAGAGAGAGAGACTTTTGGCTTCATGCAAGGAAAGCAGCAGAAGTCTTTCTTTCTCTCCTCCAAACTCCGCCAGAAATGAGTCTTTGTGAGACTTGTGCCAGCGCAGCCTCTTGGAGCAGAATGCCTTGCAGGGTCCCAAAGACTCATTTCTGGTGGAGTTTGTGGGAGAGAAAGAAACACTTGCTGCTTTTCTTGCATCCAACCAAAAGCAGAACAAGAAAGAAGCAGCCCTGTGTCCAGGCCAGGTGCATGGGGTGAGTGGGGCAAGTTCTCCCACTCCACCCTTTCCCCCTCCTCTCACTACCTCGTGTTGTTTGCAATGCAAGTGATGCAAGCCTTGCGTTCCCGCAGGCCATGTGGGCGGTGCAGCCTTGTGTTCCTGTGCAGCCTGCATTAATTGCTTTAGGGGGGTGCTTTGGGGGTGACATTTATCTGCGGACCACCAAAATTTTCTCATGGATCACCAGTGGTTCCCGGCCCACTGGTTGGCGACCACTGTTCTAGATAGTCTGTATGTAGAATCACTTCCAGTTGCTTATAGAACTGGAGAGCCTAGTTCAGACTGGAAAATCTTCCTTTGAGTCATAGCAAGTCCTACATTTCTGTTTAATACCAAATTTTATGTTTTGATGTTTGCCTAGTGTCTAGGTTTCTTTGCCTTTTTTGTATTTTGATATTTTATATGTTTGGTTTGGCTTTTGTTTAATTGAATAATGAAAAATAAAACACTATGGGTAAACAACCAGAAACGGTCATGTTTTCAAAAGAAAGTTGCCAATATCCAGCCATTACTCTTTGCAGAACTGAATATATTTCAATTTTAATTCTTTTTTAATAACACCCCTGAATCTTACTAAGGGGATTTGTTATTTTTCTATTTGAGTTTTAAATGTTTGAAAACTAATTTTTCCTTTACAAATCACAATTAAATAGGCATCTAGGGTCTGGAAAACAATTATGTGGGTAATTATGAACTGGAAGCAGGGAGAGAAAGTGATTTGTAGATATGGGGTTTAAAGGTATTTAGCTTTCGCTGGGTCCTACATAATATCAACATTTTGGTAAGTGGTAATTTAACATCTTAAAAAATAATCTAAAATTGAAGAAAATAATATTTGTGAATGATACTTGTGATTGAACCTCTGCTTCAAAGATTACTTAATTCAGGAGAGTATGACCTTTCTATGCCCCTCCCCAATTTCTTTAGTTGGCAACTTCATGGTGGAGGGACAGAAACAAGCAGTTCATATGACCCAATGTGATTGATGCCACTCATGCTTTCTTCGATCCTCTCTTTTTTACCCTCTTTTCAACACCCCACCATTCTTTATTATTCTCCAACGTCTGTTCCCTCTTCAGCCTATTTCAAGGAATGGAAGATGAATAATCTCTAGAAGAGAATTTTAACAGGAGGATGGGGCAAAACTGGGGGTGGGGAAAGTAGACCAAATACTGCCTGCAGCCATAATCCTATCTGGTTGTGACTTGATACCAACAGTCATTTTAAATTTCAGCGGCAAGCTGGCTTTTTCTGTGGAAAGCTAATGGAGCTCCATGTCAGATTACTGTGTATTTTTGCATTCTGATGGCATGAAGGCTTGGTGTGTGTGTATATATAACAAAACCTTGTTGAGGTTATGGGTTTAGCTCTCTGAGAAACTTTGCTTGTTGCATTCTAATTCAACTAACTCATCTGAATCCTTAGCCAAACCAGAAATTCTAAAGTATTGCTTAAAGTTTGGAATAGAAATGAATGCAATGGAAAGAAAACAAGTGTAGTGTGAAGTCAACATTGGGGTTTCTAACAGAAGAAAATCAACCTGAGTTTAACAATATTTATTTGATCTTTATTATAGCTAAGTTGCTTTCCTCCCCTGCACCAGATATTTGAGATACTTCGTTCTGGAAAAACAAGACAAAGAATAAAAGAAAGCTGCCAGCCAGATCTTTTTGTGATGTTGTTTGACTTGAAATCACAGGAACTTGCTAAATGAGCAAAAGTATTTGGTTTCACTGATATGTCTTTTTGTTTGTCCTGTGACTCTCATTTGAATTGTCCCTAGGGAGGCTTTTGTGTCTTACAGAGAAGAATTTGCTTTCAAGAAAAAAGAAAGGCAGATATTTTTTTTGCCCTGAGCATGATTTTGTCCTCTTTTGTTTATTTTAAAAGTCTGCATTACCAACTTACCATTCTAATGGCAGTGTCATCCATCTGCACATTTTCCCCTTACCTAAGTGATTGTAATTATTCAGTAAAAAGCTGGAAAGAGCAGAAATGGTTATAATTAATTTGCCATATACCAGTACTAGTGGCTGGATGTTTGTTAGTATTTTCTGAATGCAATAATTGACTGATTAATCACTGCCCACTGATTCAAACAGCTTAAAATACAACATGGAGTTACTGTGTGCACATGGTACGAATGGAGTTATGTACATTACGGTGTGAGTAAGCATCATGTTCTTATACAGGTGGTCCTCAGCCTATGACCACAATTGAGCCCAACATTTCTGTTGCTAAGTGAAATATTTGTTAAGTGAGTATGCCCCCATTTTCCTACCTTTCTTGCCATCATTGTTAAGTGAATCAGTGTAGTTGTTAAATTAGTCAAACTGTTGTTAATTTCCAAGTGTCTGGATTTTGATCATATGACTGTGAGGATGCTATTACGGTCATAAGTTTGAAAACTGGTAATAAGTCACTTTTTTCAGTGCCGTTGTAACTTTGAACAGTCACTAAATGAACTGTTTAGGACTACCTGTATACTGTTCCTGATTCCATTTTATTCCAGTCATGTTCTTCTGATTTGAGATAGAATATCCACAGGGGCAAATCCTAGGTCAGGAATGCCCAACTGCAGTGCCAGTTACCCTTAGAAAGGAAATTGCATGAATCAATTTTTACCCCATACATCTTCACGTCCATCCTTTCATGTCACTCTAGAGGTCAAAATATCCTAATCAAGAATTACATTGCCATTAGAAGGAGGTCTTAGTAGACTCTTGAGAGCCATGGTGGTGCTGTGGTTAGAATGCAGTACTGCAGGCTACTTCTCTTGACTGCTGGCTGCCAGCAATTCTCCAACAACAAATTAAAGACCAATTTGTTCTTCATTGGAATGCCAGCAGTTTGATTCTCAGTGACTCAAGGTTGACTCAGTCTTCCATCCTTCCAAAGTTGGTAAAATGAAGACCCAGATTGTTGGGGGCAATATGCTAACTCTGCAAATTGCTTAGAGAGGGCTGTAAAGCCCTGTGAAGCAGTATATGTCTTAAGTGCTATTGCTATCTTCCTACTGTGAAAAGTTTTTGCAGGGATTTTTTTTAGATATATTAGTTTTTAATTGTTTGACAATTGTTTACCATCCAAAGTCCCTTGCTTGAGATAGGTGGTTCTAGAAATAGAATGAATGAAAGAAAGAAAGAAAAAGAATGAATGAATGAATGAATGAATGAATGAATGAATGAATGAATACGAAGCAAGTACCCCAACATGCTTACAGTAGTTTCAGTAAGGGTGTAAGAGTGTGTTTCTTAGTACTGGATTGAGGTCCATATACAAACAGATGCAGAAATTTTTTAAAAAGTGGAACAATCAATGCAGGTGATAGGTTTGTGTATTGGATGAAGGGAGAATCCTAAATAGTTAAATATCTTGATGGTACAAAAATGTGAACATAGATTTATCCTAATTAATCCCACCATATCACAGCATCTATTCCCATCTAGTCCTGATGCTTCTGTAGGGAGCAGAGGTAAAGAGAGAAAAAGATTGCATATCTTGCCAGCAGTAAGATCTGTGTGCTCTTAATTCTCACTGCAGGTGTGATACCTACAGTTATATTTGTGTGATATCTACCAGTATATTTCTAGTAAAAGTGGAAAGGGGAGAAAACAAAAGAATTTTAATTCAAAGCACTTTCTCCACCTTCCATTTAAAAAAGCAGACATAATGGAAGGGACTAAAATATATGAGTTTGAAGTCTCTTCGAGCTGTACATTTCAGTATGTGGACTATAACTTTACAGTTAGGGATTAACTAAGAACAGGATGGGTTGAACATGAATATTATATATAATGAGGAACTGAAATGTGTTCTTTTCAAAAAGCAGCAGGAGCTATAGAGAAATTGCCAAATCTAAGTAGATTGGGGAATGGAGGTTGAATCTGTTTGTCTCAATTTCCTGCCAGCATTACCCAGAAACAAAATAGTTTAGAGAAATGATATAAGAAAAAGCATGTTCCTTTTAAAAATTATAACAAGCCTTTTCTGGCTCCTTTTTTTGCTTTTTCATTTCCATGCTTGTTGACACACTCGTTCACGTTTTATTATATCAGATGCTTTTATTCATCTGGAGGGATGAGTTTAAAGAGGTCACATCATATAATCACGGTGGTATTTCCACTTATTGAAAGCTATATATTTCTTTTTAATTTAAATGCTGAAAAATGTTGTGGGATTATTACAGCTCAGATGTGGAAATCAATGGAATTTATTATCAAGGGCGATCTAATCTCTACAGCTAATACAAGACTTCACAGCTATTGATTACAGGTGAAGGATACACAAACTGTTAATCATGAATGGAGGCTGCAGAATAAACATTCCACCAGATAAACTGAAAAATAATTGCCAACAGTGCAGTTATATCTTTGTCTCTTTACTTTGTCTCTGCACCAGGGAGAGATTTTGCATGTGCAAAAATAGATGCTTTAAAAAGTCGCTAAATATATTAATGATCCTCAGGTTGCTACTGAAACAATTGTCAATCTGCTCAGTATCTGTGTAATAACATAGGGGTTTATTTGAGGCCCACTCATTATGTAGACAGATAAACCCCCAAAGGATGTCAAAACCCCAATAGTATAAATAAATATAAAGCTGTATAGATATTTCACATCTTTAATTTATTGAAAGACATAGTATTCTTCTCCTGAAATAAATATAACATTGTATAATTGTTTTACACCTGCAATTTACTAAAGTACACAGTTTCTGTCTCACCCCTCCCCCATATGTACACTGTTTATAGATAATAGATTTCTATTGTAGACATGGCTCACGTTTTCTGTCTGAAGTAATTGATTATAGAGTTACTATGGAAATGCTATCAGACTTGCCCTTTGTGAGTGATCCCTATCCAAAGCATGTTATACAGGCGATCCTTGACTTACAACACCAATTGAGCCCAAAATTTCTGTTACTAAGTGAGACATTTGTTAAAAGAATTTTGCCCCAATTTACAACCTTTCTTGCCACATTTGTTAAGTGAATCATCACAGCTGTTAAGTGAATCTGGCTTCCCCATTGACAGTGCTTGTCAGAAAGTCATAAAAGGTTATCACACGACTGTGGGACACTGGACTGTCATAAATATGAGTCAGTTGCCAAGCATCTGAAATTGGATCGCATGACCATGGGGACGCTGCAAAAGTCATAAGTGTGAAAAATGGTCATAAGTCATTTTTTTCAGTGCCATTGTAACTTTGAATAGTCACTAAATGTGATGACCCAGGAGGGGATACAAAATAAGCACAGTCACAAAAAACAGTTGAAGCCCCTTTTATTCCTTCACTTTGCTTCCAAGCTCCAAATATCTTTCACTGGAGACAAAAAACTCCCACATGAGCAGTTACCAGAAGGAGGAAAATGCCGTTAAAATTATAAAAAGTAAAAAACAACACAAACCAGACAAGATAAGGGCTGGAGGACGTCCACAGATAACAGAACACACACTGGGAAGGACACCAAACTCAGAGAGGAATCATAAACTAGAGATATTTTCATGCTTTGTTTCCAGCACTCACCAGTATGCAGGTCCATCCTCTTCTCCAGTTGTCACAGCTGCAGCCCATGAAGAGGATCAAGGCCCTCTCCTCCCGAGTAGACCATCTCTCTCCCTTATCCTCTCCTCCCTGCATGCTCTAGGATGGAGAGGGGATGGGCCTGAGTCCTCCTCTGACTGCCCAGCCAGCCTCTGCCCTTCCCCAGCCTCCTCCACAACCTCCAGAGCCATACTGCCACTTGGCTGTTCCTCCTCTCCCTCAGAGTCAGTCTCCATCAGGGGCATGACACTAAACAAACTGTTGTAAGTCAAGAACTACCTGTGTAGACTTCCTGTGGTGCATCTATAAAAAGCTGACCTTGAGAATCATTGTCTTCAAAAATTGATGGGGCCCAACATGAGCAGTATCATGGTGAAAGGACTTGATATATCTCTTTATAGTCAAGAGGGAATATTGCATATGCAGTAGAAGGGGACTTATGTGAGTTCCCTGTGATAAACAGAACTCATAATCTAATTTCAAATTAGATACGTGCTTTACAAACATAGTTAATTTGATTTATATGCAGTACGTTGTTTACAATCCATTAAGCTCAATGGACACTGTTATTTCCCCAGTCTACTGAATGAAGGGTACAGCTACATTACTTCTGTCTAATTTGTTTTATGGCCATTTGAGTTGAATATACCAAGAGAAACATATGGGCTGCAATACTTAAGATAGCTGAATGATGAAACAAGGATAGGGTCAACAATGAAAAGGTGTTCAATAAACTTGACGTTAATATACAGCAAGTGATTGTTTTAATCAGTGTAGGGATGTTGTATAAATAGGACAGTTTGCAAAGAAAAAACGTGATGGTGCATAGTGAATGGTTTTGGTAAAATCTAAAAAAATACATTGAGATTTTTTCCTTTCTTTCTTTCTTTCTTTCTTTCTTTCTTTCTTTCACTATTTCTTACTCTCTTTTTACACTTTGCCCCATCTGTTTACCCCAAAATCGTGTATATATGATATGTAACAAAATTATTTTTCTTTCTGATGGCTTACATAAATACTACACTAATTTTTTCTTTGAGCTTGTGGTTCAAATGTTGCTGGTATAAGTCAGAAGAAGAGATCAGCACTTTCTAGTTAAATGCCAGAATTTTTTAAATGTAGTTTTTATTAGTGTGTGTGTGTGTGTGTGTGCGTGTGTATAGTTCAAAATACATTGGAAAAAAAATTAAAAAGAAAGAAAAAGAAGAAAGAAAAAAAGAAGTTAATTTTTTTTTAAAAGACAGAAAATATGAAGAGAAATATAAAAAAGTGGCTTGGTAGATATACATATAATTGTAATCAAACCTCTCACTCTCTCAGATACATCATATTTCCATTCTTGCTATAACCTATTCTGTCTAATCATCAAAACCATAGGTCACAAAATCATTTTCTTTTTTGTGCAAAAAGTCCACAAGGGCTTTCCAGTCATTGATGAATGTCGGTAATGACTTTTCTGTAATCGAAGAAGTCAGTTTGGCCGTCTCAGCAAATTCCCTCAATGTTTCCATCTGTTTTACACCATTCCTTCCATGAGTAGGAAATGCTGAATCTTTCCATCTTTGAGTATGTAACGATCTTGCTGCAGTAATCATATATTGAAATAATCTTCCATGACTTTTTCCAAACTGTTTACCCATTAATCTTAAAAGTAAAAGTTCTGGATTTAATTGGCTATTAATCTTTAAAATCCTCTGCATTAATGTATGCATTTAATTCAATTTTGTTTTTAGCCTTTTTTTACATGTTCACTAAAGCACTATAGAATGTCACTTCTTATTCTTCCCATTTCCAACATACATTTTAAATGTAATCCATACGTTCCAAATAATTTCTCTGTCATCATCTAGCAATAGTGCTTGGACTTATATACTGCTTTACAGTGTTTTACAACCCTCTCTAAGTGGTTTACAGCGGTTTATAGAGTCAGCATATTGCTCCCAACAATTTGGGTCCTCAGAAGGATGGAAGGCTGAGTCAACCTTCAGCCTGGTGGGATTTGAACTGCCCAAGTGCAGGCAGCCAGCAGGCAGCAGAAGTAGCCTGCAGTACTGCACTCTAACCACTGTGCCACCGTGGCTCATATAACAATGCACCATTCTGCAATTACTTGGAAGTCAACAAACTTTCTGGCATGTACAAATTTTTATAAGAATTGTTAAATGTCAGAATTTTTGTTCAGTTCAAGTGGTCACCAATTTATTTAGGTAAAAACTTAACTGTTATACTATAAATGTAGATCAACCTGCAAAATTGGACAAAATATGACAGGGAAGATATTAGATAATTATACATATAACCATACTTCCATCAGCAGATACTGCCTTTGGATGAGAAGCTGTGAACTTCCTCTCTATTCACTCTTAGGTGGGGGGTTTTTTTGCCTTTATATTCTGTGCCATCTCTATCTCTTTTCTGTGTTTTACTGCTTGGGTGATTTGTATTGCTGTTTAGAACGTGGCTGCATTTACATTCAGATGAAAGCAGCTAGGCACACCAAGTATGAACTCAATTATTGGAATGATATCTTTTTTTATTGTATTTGTGTCTCTCTGCAATATAACGGCTCTTGGTGGTTAAAGTGATGTAAGGAGAAACAGAGTAAATCATCCAAACTAAATAAAAATAAAATAACCATTCAAAAATAAAAGTAGAGATGGGTCAATTAGGTTAGAATACCCTCTGCAACATGTATGTTTTCAGCATCTTTCTGAACAAAGTACGGGAGGGAGACAGCCTGGTCTCCGCAGGGAAACTGTTCCAGAGAACCAATGCTACTACTAAGAATCTGTGACTTCTGGCTTGATCTCTCATTTAGCTCCCCAATGGGACACTATGGGAATTGGACTGATCCTTTTGGAGCAGCCCTCAGATGGAGAGTCAACAGCCTGGAGGTGGTTGATGAGGAAGAGGAGGAACAGCTGGGTCCAGTGCCTGACATGCGGTTGCGCAGAAGGTGGAAATGAGGAGAGCAGTGGAAAGCCATGGGCCAATCCTGGGAAAGGAAGAGCCACCGCTACTAACGAGGCCCCACCCTAGCTATGGGAATAAAAAACAGGGGGCTGAAGATGAATGGGTGTGGCAGACAACTATTCATCTTCCGGCTGGCCAGACTTGTTAGCCTGCGAGAGAAACATTTTGCCAGAACTGCCAGCAAATCAGTTTAAGGTTTGAACCAGAGACTTTCTGACACGCAGTTCCCTTCCTTGGCCACATTATTATATTGCCTTTTAAAAAGAGTGCAAGTTCCTTGCAGTGTTAACCAGGGGTGGGATCCGACCAGCATAACAACCGGTTCAGGCAACATGCACATGTGTGTCAAACACTTGCTACATGTGCATGCACGCTACTGGCTCTGGCGAGTATTTACCTTCTCCAGTTGCCGAGCAGCACTCAGCTGTGCCGTGCAAAGCAGCTGAGGAGGAAAACGCAGCCACTAAAGGACAGGCTAGAGCCCAGGGGGGCGGGAGGGCCAAACTGCAGACCAAAACCTCGTCCCAGAGAACCGGTTTGGTGTCAGCTGCTCTTTGGAGCTACCGGTTCTATAGAACTGGACCGAACCAGTAGGATCCCACCCCTGGTGTTAATTCTCCCTTGTATGCTAAGTAGCCGTAAAAGAAGCAGGTAACAATATGCTTTAAAGAATGCCCGGTTATGCAATCTTTAAATGACTCCCAACTGTCTCAAAATTTAGGAGCAGGAGAATAAAAAGGGAGGGAAATGACTGTAGACCCTAAATATTTATGCTATTCTTTTTGTCAGCCTCCTTTGCCATTTCTATTAAATTTGTCTCATTGTTTTCAATTTCACAGAGACAAATGTGTGTTATCTACCAAGCAGAAAAGCCACTTCCTTTTTATTTCAAATAAATGGAACTGAAATTGTGTGTTGTGATCAACCTATGGAATGTCTGTTGAAAAAACCAATAGCAAAGCACTTGTCATGCTTGAATGTCCTGTTCTTGTGTACTACTTTGAGAAATAGCCTTTTTGTCACAAAGGCATGGTAACATATTCTGTTTTTCTTTGATTGACAGCGGGTAATGCATTTTATCATTAAAATTGGTTCCAAAGAAATGCGTGTTGCTCTCTGCTTTTCCTATTTAATGATGGGCCCTTTGTTTCGAAAACTGTCTCTGAACAAAAGGAGACCCAGATACCAGCCTGTCATGTCATCTATTCCTTATCAAGTGCTAAAGAAAAAGAATTTCTTTTTCGCTGTTATCTTGAGCTTTTATTAAATCACTCAGTTGCTTTAAGTTGGCTTGTGGATCAACAAATTTTGCGTCTTTCTTCTGTTTACTCTTTTAAAAATCTTTTTATCTACCTGTCTATTAATAACCTTTGGACTTTAAAAAAAAGATATGATCATGGAAAACTAGCTCTCATTCAATAGTACACATAACACATAATATAAGGAAACCTCGGAAACAGTCTTTGTGCAGCATTAAAACTTTAAGTTTGAATTAATAAATGGAAAGAGAAGATTGCACATAAACATGCAGCTATCCTTTTCAGAAAAAAATAAGCTTTTTATTTCTGTCATGGTGGGATTCACATTCTTTTATAGACTGATTAGTGGGATGCCATGCGACAGATTAAGAACCATTGATATGAAATAATAATTCTGTTTTCTCAGCCAATAAAGATTTGTCAGAAAGCATAACCATCATGCGTGCATCTATTATATGTATTTCTGTCATCTGGGAGAAACGGATTTTTCTCTTCTCTCAACTTCACAAGTATAATTAATTTGGGTTCTGTTATGAAGGTATTAAATCAATTATCTGCTGGAAGCTGTTAAAAGGAATGCACATGATGGCTAAATTAAAAGGAAAACAAAAATGGGCACAGCACAACTCTCCCTATGTAGAAATTGATATGCAGGCAAACTGTATCCCATGGGCCATCAAAAGTGTGATTTCTTCAGATGCTTCATGAGAAACAACTTAAGTTGTCAGGAGAGTATAACAAAAGTCTCCAATTCAGTTTTATTCTGCATGTCAATACATTATTAAATAGAAACTCACAATTTTCTGACTATTTTTTTCACCAGTTATACTTAGAATGTACTATACTTCTATGGTATGCTCACAGGCATAAGGGAATTACATTCTAGATTTAGAATTGTTTCAATGCTATTAATTTGTAAAAATCCAAATATAGGAATCATAAGCATTTATTCCTTTCCATAATTATAGCATTGGTCGCTTTGCTTACAGTTCAAGGCAAGCTGGCATTATGTTGTTATTTTTAAAAATCATTTATAGACATATTTATTTTTATTGGAGACTGTCAGAATTGTATAAGAGGAGCTTGCGTAATATTATGGAATTTTTCCTCTTTCTTCTTCCTCTACTGGTACATTAAAATGTAACTTTTTGGAGAGGAGCTGTTTTGCCATTGGGAGAAAATAACTTATTTAATTGTGTCTTCCAGGCAGAAACCACATTAGGGAAAAAAGTACATATACATACACACAGACAATCTTGAGGCAGCTAAAATATTATAAATGTATGATGACTACCCTTTCATGGATTAGATCCCACTTGCAACTCAGTTTCTTTGACAAAGGACACTGCAGTCCACCACCATCATAAATTTATTGGTTTTTAGGTATCATGTTGTTATTTAGAAAATATTCCATCTTAAAAATTTCATATCTGTCGAATGCTGGTTCACTGAAAGCTATGCCTAGCTAAGTTTACTTCAAATTGAACTCTGGGAAAGAGATAGAGGTGACATGCAGTAACGTAAGAACTAAGCAAACCTGTTTTAACTATGCAAGGCAAAAGAGCATAGTGGCTCCTGTGGTCAGGATACTGGGTTGGAAGTTAGCAAGCCCATGTTCAAGACCCAAGTGGTGCTGTGAGGTAGGGTTAGCTCCCATCTTTTCCTCCTGCTCCTGCCGGGGACATAAAAGGAACCCCCAAGTGGGGGTCCCCCAGGCAATGGTGATGTCACCAATTAATCTTTTTACCCTGGAAGCACCTCTGTGCTTTTAATATTAGTATGACTATTCAAGTCCAGTATACTTAGTTTCTGTTTGTATAGACTGTGCATCCTCACTACATCAGACTTACTGGAAACAAGCTTAGATCTTCTTTTGAGCCCTTTGCTTATTTGGTTGCCCCACTCAAAAATGATGTAACTGTCTTAGGATCAGCAGGCACTTTTGTATGCTACACTTAATCATATTGGGGAGCACAAAAATCCTTGGCAATGTTGGCATTTTAAAATAAACTTACCTTTAATTTTGGAGTTTGCTGCATCTAAGGTTGTTGGCTAAACCTATATCCACTGGATGTGCCCTTGGGCAGGAAGAATTTTGACATGCAGAAGAGATGCAATAAACTACTGAATAATTAGGTAGTGATATAGGCTTTCAAACATTAATGTCTCAGTGTATAGGAAGTTTGAAAAACATAGCAATGAGTTAGGCATCTCTGCACAGAAGATAATATGTTAGCAAAGTATGTTTCCTTGAATTTAATTAGAATTTTTTGATTGGGGAGTATGTGAAAAAGTAAGCTCTGAAAAGATGAGAATAATAAAAACAATGCTCTGATAACTTTGAAAAATTTAGCTTGCTTCTTAGCTGGAATTAAATTGTAAGAAGGCTCAGCCAGTGGTCTATAGGGCTGAGAAGCCCTAAAGAGTAATATCTGGGATGGGTTCATTCTCCTCCTTTTTCAGATGAAATTATTCTTAATGAGATGCAATTAAGTTTTTTTTTCAGATTTACTAAACAAAATAGCCACCTCTTCTCAAGAAACAGTTATTAGATTACTGTCCATTGAGGCTTTGTGGCTAGAGGTTTTGCAGTGCCCCAGTTTAAAGCAATTGGATCTGATCTCTCAGGACCCCATTATGGATGTTCTTCTGAGTAGAAAACAAAATTGCACATCAAAGCATCATTTTCAGAAGCAGTGGGACAGCTGGTAGAGTTTTGCCAATGCTAGAAAGAAATAGGGCTGACTTTAATTATCAGAAAATGGTTAGTCTTTGCTAATGATGAATTGATCAGTACAAAACTGATTTGTCTATCCTTTCTCCCCCATTTTACTAAAATTAGAAGGTGCTTTATGTCTTTGGCTACTATGTTTTTGTAGGGCAGTGGTGGCTTCCCATTTTGACACCCCACTCCCACAGCTTTTTCACCCCGTTGTTTCCCAAAACTGTCCTTATTTTCAGAGTGAGACACCCTCAAACATTAAGCAACATGAAGCAATGTTTGAGGGTGTCTCACTCTGAAAATGACTTTAAAAAAACTTGCAGGGCAGTGGGGGAGTCCCCATTTTGACACTCCACCCCTACTCACTTTCCATCCGGCACAGCCCTAATCATCGCCACCCCTCTCTGATAGCCTGCTATCCCACAGTGAGTTGTCCCTGCAGTGAATTTGCAGTGTTGAGATGTCCTGCAAAAAAGATGGTGGCAGCGAGCTGGCAGCGATGACTCAGCAGTGGTGAGAAGGCCTGCCCCTGCTGGCTGAGTTGAGCTAGTGCTGTCGAGTCATCATAGACCTCCTCTGAAATGTGCTGCCTCCTTTCTGGGAAGCTGTGTGCTACTAACAACATTCCTGGGCTCACACTTCTCCTTCAGCTGCACACTTCATGTCACCCAGGGGGAGTAGCACCCCAACTGAATTTATTGTCTTTTTATTCCACCTAGAGTTGCACTTTTTTTATCTGTGCAGCTACTCAAATCCATAAAGAAACTAAATAAATGTCTTGGGAATATCTCTTCTGAGATTTAATCAGGAAGAAACTTCTTATTTGACTTTAGCAAGCTACTTTCTTTACTCTGAATGTGTAGGTGCTGCCAATCTGACAATTTCTTCATGGTCATTACGCAATAATACCAAACAGGCTGAAATTTTCTTGTCTCCTCCTATAATTGCTTGCTTGACCAAATATTCTACAGTGGGGTAAAGGGCAATAAACAACGAGAGTCTCTTAAATAAGAACTATTTTCTATCTAAATGAATTAAAATGTGTTTTTGTTGGGCTAAACTATGATTGATTACTACTTGATTAACATAATCAATTTCTAATTCTGCCTCAGTTTCTAATTCATTAAATATCACTTGCCGAAAAAAAGGTTTTTTTTAACAAACCAGGTATAGAATATAGGGTGCTGTAAGGACAAAAAATGAAATATATCCTAGGATACAAGGATATTAATACTAATATCAGTTAATTAATACCAATATCCTAGTATTAATGAAGAGAAGCATATTTTAAAAGTTAAAATTACAGAAGGCATAAAAGTGTGCATAGTAGAGTCAGGTACTGTATATATTTTGATGAAAGTTATCCTGCTACCAAGAACAAATGATTCCCATATAATTAACATCTTTCTCAGTTACTATTTGCACACTTGCTTAACTGTCAAAAACACTTGCCAAACATACCTGGGGAAGGTACCTTTCTGCTAAATGTGTCATTGTATTGCTAAGTTCTTGCAATCATCCATGCAAATAAGCAGGTTGAGTATGCTTGATGTTCACTTGGGTCACAAGTTATAGAAAAAGTCTCTTTTACATTATTTAAATTATGGCTTTGCTGAAGTATGGAGACTGCACACACTTTGGCCCAGCTGGGGATTCAATTCAGAGAAGGGGAGAATAAATCAGGTAATACCTCCATGAGAAACCTTTAACCCTAGGATAGGAAAGGCCCTTTGAGTTCTTTTAGGCTCAGATTTTCTTTGAGAATTTCACTGGTAAAAAAGGCATATGCTTTTTTTTTGTCCTACTGGTTAGTAATTAGATATTTTTTAATGCCTGGAAGTGGTTAAAAAGAAAATGATGACCTATGCAAAGATAAATAAATACCTTTCATCTACTCCTCACATGTTGCTAATTTTACAATCAGTATCCTATCCCAAACTTCAAGGCATTAAGGTTTATCTTATTTTAACCTGTATTCCATTTTTGGAACAGTTAAGCAATAGCAATAGCACTTAGACTTATATATTGCTTCATAATGCTTTACAGCCCTCTCTAAGTAGTTTACAGAGTGAGCGTATTGCCCCCAACAACCTGGGTCCTCATTGTACTGAACTTGGAAGGATGGAAGGCTGAGTCCATCTTGAGCCAGTCAGAGTATTAGCCTGCAATACTATATTTTAACCACTGCGCCACCACAACATTTTCATTAAGGCATCTCATGGGATCTATTTTGGTCAGGATGGATGGATGGATGGATGGATGGATGGATGGATGATAGACAGACAGACAGGCAGGCAGGCAGACAGACAGACAGACAGATAGACAAATAGATGATGGACGGATCTCTTCATAAAGTAAATCAGTGATAGCCCAAATCATCATTAATTCAACTCAAAAGACTGCTTGAACAGGAAAGATGTAAAGAACATGTTATAAGCTGAGATCCTTTCAACTGTTGCTCAAATCTGTTGTTTGTTAAATTCTCTAAGTTTGAAGGATTTGATGAATACAAGATTATTATTGCTGAGGTGTTCATCACCGTTCTCATTTATTATACTGTCTTTTAACCAGAGAATTAAAAGCTAGCAGGGCGGGGAAAAATACCCACAATGGAAGCTAATAATTGAGAGTAGGCTGGAAAAATTGAAATACAGTATAACTTTTGAATTGTGAAAAATACATTCATCCAGCAATCTCTCTGTTGAATCAAGAAATAGAAGCTTGTATTAGCTTGTATGCTTGAACAGGTTTAACAGAGCCCCGCTTGAATTGCTGTTTGCTTAGTTGAGATTTTTAATTTGTTTAATTAGTATTTTAAAAGCCTGGGAAAATCTGTGAATGAATATATGTTTGTGTGTTTGTGTATTTTCAAGGACTCATACACAATGAATATTAAAATTATGTCTGAATCTGTCATCCTGAGTCTCAGATTAGTGCCAAGAGATCATAATTTTACTAATGTAAATAAATGTAGTGGAGTATAGACTTTTAAATGTGGCTCCAGCTTGTATACTCGTGGTCATGACTCTCATTTTGCAGTCATTTTAATTAAGTCAGACTATAAAGTTAGTCTTGCATGGGGGATAAACACACTGGGGAGATGATGGAAGATTGATGGCTGCCCAGGCAGTAAAACAAGTAACTCTGGTGTTTTCTAACAAAATTGAGATCTATGTATATACAATTGGTCAAGCTTGGGTGATAGTACATATTTTACCAGTTTAGATATCTTGTTAGTTTATTTGGGGAATAAAGGAAGGGGTCGGGTGTTAGCTATTTCAACATGATTTTCCATTTTAGTTTTTCAGCTTTTTGCTGTGGCTGAATAGCAAGGGGGCCCAAGTCATAAATTTTAATTAATATCTGTATCATTTTGGTTACTGCTAGCTTTAGTAGAGCAATTAGTGTAATTAGTAAACAGCATAGCTTGGTGGCATGATAAATCACAGTTAGGAGCACGTTGTCTCTTCACCAGGATGATGTATTATCCAATTTGCTCAAATTTTAATGTGTGCCTGAGGAAATCACAAAATAAAAAAAGAAGCACTCCAACAGCTGGTGGCAGTCTTTGGTGGCTCTTGGTCAGTCTTCTGTCAGTCTTCCCAAATATTCTTAATTAGTCAAAAATGACTGCTAATTAAACATTTCGTTTTTAACACTCGTGGACACTGTGAATAACGTATACAGAAGGGACAGGAAGAGAATGAAATTTTTGTGACGAGGGAAATTTAAGTTTGCACAACAGCCATCTTGTAGGCCCCCGCTTACCAGTAGGAGGCATGTAGATCAGATTTCAGTATGTTATTACAAGAACTGCAAAATAAAATGTTCCATGGAAATTATTTATTGTGTGCTCGAATAAAAAAAGTACTACCGTCTATTATAATAGATTTGATAAATACTGTATTCATTATATTTATCGTCCTTACCACCTCATCCTGGTGGTGAGGACCTCAGGGGTTGCAGAAGACTCAAGCACTTTGGTGAATAGTGGCCACAGGTGTGGAACTAAATCAAGTGTCTATCACTGTACTGGCTACATGGCTTAGCGGCAATACTGTCAGTCTCCATTGTCTTCCTTCCAGGACTTGGGACTGGAACAGACAGTGCACCCATTCCTGGACTGGGAGGCCTTGCTCACAGTCATCAATGCTTTAGTCACTTCCTGTTTGGATTACAGCAATGCACTCTGCATGCAGCTGCCCTTGAAGAGCATCCAGAAACTGCACCTGTTTTAGAATACAGTAGCATAAGCAGTTTTGGATGGACCATCCGAGGAATACCACTGCTATATAAGCTTCTCTGGCTTCCAGTGCTTTTTACCTTTTTTCAAGGTGCTTTACCACCTTTAAAGCCCTATGTTGCACAGAGCCAGGTTATTTGACACTTCCCAAGAGTATTTGCCATACCTCTAGGTTAGATAACATGGGTGCATTCCGGGTCCCCTTCATTAAATGAAGACCTTAGAGGTGTACCTTGTTGGTAGCCACTCCAGTCCTTTGAAACAGCCTCCCACTAGAAATCAGAGAGATCCCTACACTTTTAGCTTTCTGGAGAGCTAGCTTTTTCCCCAAGCATTGGGTTAGGGTGGGGAGGTTGAACTGTAAGGTTGTTTGATCTGGTGCCTGGAGAGAAGACTAGGTTTTTAATTATGTTCTATGGATTGTTGTGAGCCTCCTAGAGTGATTGAATGAGACAGGGAGAGATAAATGAGATAACTTCTATAAACAAACAAAAATATTTGACATTTCATTTTATGCATACATTCTCTGGCCTAATATTTTGTGCGATGTTAATGTGATAATGTTACATTCTGTATTTTAGAGCCTATGAGAACACCCAAGACTTTGAAAATTGCTGAAATCCAGGCACGTCGTATTGCTGTGGATTGGGAATCCCTAGGTTACAACATCACTCGCTGCCATACCTTCAATGTTACCATCTGCTACCATTACTTCCGTGGCCATAATGAAAGCAAGGCTGACTGCTTGGACATGGATCCCAAAGCACCGCAGCATGTTGTGAATCACCTGCCTCCTTACACAAATGTGAGCCTCAAAATGATTTTGACAAATCCCGAAGGACGGAAAGAGAGCGAGGAAACCATTATTCAGACGGATGAAGATGGTATGTTCAGCTTTATTCCCCCTTAGCATGGTTGGTTACTGTGATGTGTGGCTCTCCCACCTCTAGTTTTTCGTATTTCAAATACTTTATGAATTTTTAAAAATGTCATTTGAGGACAATATTTACTGTATGTAAATATTGTAATGTAAATATTTTTTTTAATTACATTTATATGCCGCCCTTCTCCGAAGACTCAGGGCGGCTTACAATTTTTGGGATACAATCCAGTGTGCTCAGCAATAGCCTTCATTCCATTGTATATGCCTGCTTATTACTAAGCGGCATTTTTACAAGGTCAGCTAATTGCCCCCAACAATCTTGGGTCCTCAATTTACCTACCCCGAGAGGATGGAAGGCTGAGTCAACCTTGAGCCTGGTGGGATTCAAGCCTACTGCAGTTGTAGGCAGCTGGAACTTAAGTGCAGGCAATTAACAGCCTGAGCCACCCAAGGCCCTATATATATCTTGAATCTAGTTTTTTTTAATCCTTTCTTTTGAAGCGATGTAGTCATAAAGCTCAAAATCACATGAACATACCATACCTACAGTTATTGTTGTTAAGTAAATTTGCAGTTGTTAACACAATGTCACATGACTGCAGTTTGTAAATTCCTGTCCTTTTCTGATTGACTTTGCTTGTTGGAAACTGGCAATGAAGGTTGCAAATGACAATCATATCCCAGCGCAATATTGGGACCATGATAGCAATAGAACTTATACTGCTTTATAGTGCTTTATAGCCCTCCCTAAACAGTTTACAGAGTCAGCCTATAGCCCCCAACAATTTGGGCCCTCATTTTACCCACCTCGGAAGGATGGAAGGCTGAGTCAACTTGAGCCTGGTGGGATTCGATCTGCCAAATTGCAGGCAGCTTGCTGCAGCAGAAGTAGCTTGCAGTATTGCACTCTTAACCACTATGCCACCAAGGCACATCAATGATAATGGCATGTGGGTTGCTAAGCACCCAAATCACAATCACATGACCCCAGGGAAGCTGTGAAAGCCACAACTTCAAGGAGCAGTTGTGAGCCTCCTCATTCTGCACTGTTGTAATTTTGAATGGTCACTGAATGAGAGATTACTAAGTGACGTTACCTGCATGTACTTTTATGCTGTTCTACTCTCTCAGTAATTACAATTGCATACACTGAGATTGCTGACTTAAAATAATCTTCATTTAATTCTGCTTACAATATAGCTTTATTTATCACACTTAAGGAAAATAAAGGATGCTTTAAATGTTTACAAAGGTCATTAGTGATTATCTTTATGAATCTTAATTTCAAGCAAATTAAAATAAAATTAAACATTCCTAATTAGATGGAAATTATAATATATGAAACTAGCTTAATTTCATATAGTTGAGTTTGTAACTAACTACATATTCACATTGCAAATATGCATATTAAAACTGTTGTACACAGATTTCTACATTATATACCTATTTGAAACCCAAGTGGGATATCTTATTAACAGCAGCAGAGAAGTACAGTAGAAATGCTTTCTTGGAATAAATTCCAGAAACTTGGAACATCAAGGGATTTCAACTAAAGATAATGTAGTGCCCAGAGAGACAAATCTGGATTTGAAAAGTTGAAAACCAGAAATAAACGATAAAATGCACTGATTATGATTTATAATAATGTCTTATTCAGTAAATCTTTGGTATACAACTTCCAGAAGCCCAAACTACCTAGAAATGTTAACATAACAGAAAAGAAAGACAAGCACCTCTAAAATATAGTTTGTCTGACTGGAAACTTGTACAATTATTGATACCCCCCCATAATGGTTTGATATGGTATGAAGTTAAGCCAGAGGAGTAGAGAATATGGACAGATGAGAGCATATATAATTTGTAAATCTAGGTTGAAATTAGAAGATTTTAAAATAACTTTTATATGTATTTCAGTGTTCATGATCCATACAGTATAAGGCTCTGTGAAGGAACAACCACAGTTTATGAGATTAAAGCAAGCTACACAGTGGTGGGATTCAAATTATTTTACTAATGGTTCTGTGGGCATGGCTTGGTGGGCATGGCAGGGGCAGGATACTGCAAAATCCCCACTCCTAGGGGAAGGTTACTGCAAAAGCCCATTCCCTCCCCACCCAACTAACCTACTTTCCAGCTCCGTTCTCCTGTGCAGGGCAACAAAAGAAGACCCAGCCAATCAGCTTGGACTCAGGAGGCAGAGAATAGATGGGGGCGGGGCCAGTCAGAGGTGGTATTTGCCGGTTCTCCGAACTACTCAAAATTTCTGCTTCCGGTTCTCCAGAACCGGTCAGAACCTGCTGAATACCACCTCTGAAGCTACACAACATCATAAATACTGCCAATAGTCAGTATTGACTGATAGCTAAGTGCTACATCCTGTATCAATGCAACAACATGCTTATGATTATCAATTATTTGCGGGAAAAGAACCAAAGTGTCTCAGTGACTCATGTTCTCTTTAAGACTTTCTCTGGTCTTCTGGTTGGCCACTGTGAAAACAAGTTACTAGAGTTAAATTATTCTGATCTAAACCAGCAGGCCTTTTATTCTTAACTGGAATGTCGTACTTTAATAAAAATTCCAAATACAGTGGTTTTATGTTAATAATAAAGTACCATAAAAGAATTTCATAATCCCCAGAAAGCACTATTTCACTTTTATTAACTGAAAATGAGTGACAGTCATTCAACTGGGACAAAGTAGACAGTTGTTCTGAGATAAGCCACTGAAATACTCGGAAACATACTGCCACTTCAGTTTATTCCACATGTGTCGTCATATGTAACAGGGACCCCCAACCTCCAGGCCATGGCCCCCTACTGGGCCACAGCCCATTCAAAACCAGGCCATGCAAGTGGTGCATGAGCGTGTGCACACGAAGCTCTACTCGCACGAGCAGCGGTTGTGTGCATTCACACAAATGGAGCTGTGATGAGCAGTGGTGGGATTCAAAAATTTTTATTACCGGTTCTGTAGGAGTGGCTTGGTGGGCGTGGCAGGGGAAGGATACTGTAAAATCTCCAGTCAGAGATGGTATTTGCCGGTTCTCTGAACTACTCAAAATTTCCACTACCAGTTCTCCAGAATACCACCTCTGGTGCTGAGGCATGTGCATACACCAGCCACTCACATAGATCTATCCCCACTCTCCTTCCCACACTGGAAAGGTTGGGGAGCACGCATATGTAGTGTTTTTTAAATCACTGAATTTCATGGATGAAGTAACATGCTAATCATTTCACAGATCCCAAATTGATCAAAACAAGTAATCAGTAGCAATGGGGAATGATGATCATTGCCCCTCATTCTAATTCCCCTTTTCTTCTATATCAAGAGTCTTCAAACTTGGCAAGTTTAAGACTTGTGGACTTCAACTCTCAGAATTCCTGAGCTAACATGACTGGAGGAGGAATTCTGAGAGTTGAAGCCCACAAGTCTTAAAGCTGTCAAGTTTGAAGACCCCTGTTCTACATGTATGATTGAACTTTCAGTGACTTTCTCAGGCAGAGCAAACAGAACATTATTGAGAAATAGAACTAAAGCATGTACTCTTTCCTTGATTATAGATTCTGGGTTTGTGTCTGGGTGAGTGAGGGATGACCGAAGATTTGAACTCAGTGCATGACTAAAGGGCAATCATGTGTCCTTTCCAAAACATCCATGAGCAAAGATTGGTTTTTTAAAAAACCAAATCAAAATTTTTTGAAAAAAAAATCAAAAGCAAGAATAAACTAAACAATGCAAAACAAACAGTTGCTTCAAAACTATGAATCATTCATTTTGTAAATGAGATGAATGGCAGACATAGTTCAAGTCCTTGGATTGTTGATACCTGAGAAGTTTGACAATGGATATACTTGTTTGTGAACTCTTGTTTTTTAAATATATATATAAACATGAATGCATCTGACAATTCATCTCCTGGGTTGTTCATAGCATTTATCCTGCTTATATAGGGTCCACTTATTTCACATTGTGCTCACCTAGTTGTCACAGTAAAACTATCAATGCATGATGCAATGAAGGGCTTTGTTTTCCAGGCGGCTTGTCACAGAGTCTGACAGTGATTAAGGCTGAGAGAGAGTGACTGGCCCAAAGACACACAGTTGGCTTCTGTGCCTAAGGGAAGGCCAGAAATGGCTCTCTGTGCACCTAATCCAGCAGCTTTATCATATACCTTACTAGCTCTCACTTAATCTTCTGGGTACAGGATCAAAATGTCTTTAAAGTTATGTTCTGTATTCTGCCAATTTCTTTTTTGTTAATGTACTTTGTAGCTGGAGGCTACTTTACATTTACCTATCCATATCTATTATTTATACCTCACAGTTTATAGTAAACAAAGGTGTATCTACCCTGTACTGTTGTGCTGTTTTCCATCCTAATTTTCACTAGCAAAATATTTGAATGTCAAAAGGTAGAATATGAGCTGGCTGCAAATTCTTTTTCCCCATATCCATGTAAAGAAATGGAGAAATATGGGAAAATACGTAAATGATCTGCAGACTGAGGATTGCCAGCTCCAGCTGCCTAAAAACTTCTGATTTATGTACTGTACCTACAAATTGTGTAATACAAATGTGGAATTCCAGATATATCTTTGCACATTGGGTTTTCAAATGCTCTTCTGACAGTCTCATACTTTCATCTAACATACTTCTGTGAATAATTTGCTGTAGTCAAACCCAGATATATAAAATGATGATAATAATAATAATAATAATAATATTCAATAGAGCAGATAGAGAACTGAGGCATCATTGTCACAGAAGATGCACCAACACCAGTTCAAGATCTGATGGAGACAAAACAAGACTACATAATCTGCAGATCTTTCTCTTTTATTCAGTTTTATAAAGGCAGAAATAAGCAGTTTGGCTATAAGCCAAGCCTCTTTCAGAGGAGTCAAGTTTCATTTTTCACTAGCTTTATTGTTTGTTTGCATTGTTTCCTGGCCATTTTCCTGCCTCCCAGCAGATATCCTGGTGTAGCCTAGCCTAAACCAATGTGACTGGAGAATTCTGAGATTTGAAGTCCACGTGTCTTAAAGTTGCCAAACTTGAGAAACACTGACCTAAACTAAAAGAACCAAAAACAAGTTTTCCCTACTGCCTTCCCTACCTGGATTCTCCAAAGCATTCAAAGTAACAATATGAAGTGTGCCTTAAATCTGTGTTCAATGTATGTGCATCCCCAACTGTCCCCATTTCCTCATTCTACTCCTATTTATTGCTCTAGGTTTAATGAAGAGCCTACTTGAGTAATTGGCATTGTGCTCCCTACTCTCAAAGAGATGATAAGTCACTGGGCAGTTATTCTCTGGCAAGCAAACCTTTGATTTTCCTATTTTCCATCACCTTCACCATAGCCAAATTCTGGGATCCTTTCTTTGGCTGTGGGCCTGCACAATACTGTTTTTTCCTTCAGCACTTCAGCACTTTCAAAAATTGTGCTATCAGATACTTCTGGGTGTTAAAGAGGAAAATTCCACATGATCCAATGTACAACTACAGATAGTCCTCAACTTATGACCACAGTTGAGCCCAACATTTATTTTGTTAAGTGAGACATTTGTTGAGTGAGTTTTGCCCCATTTTACGACCTTTCTTGCCACAGTTGTTAAGTGAATCACTGCAGTTGATAAGTTAGTAACCTGGTTGTAAAGTGAATCTGGCTTCCCCACCAAATTCGCTTGTGCGAAGGTTGCAAAAGGTGATCACATGACCTGGGCAAAAACGGTCAAAAATTTGAACCAGTTGCCAAGCATCTGAATTTTGATCACATGCCCATGGGGATGCTGCACAGACTGTAACACCAATAGCACTTTACAGTGCTTTTTGTAAAGCAGTTTACGGAGTCAGCATATTGCCCCCAACAATTTGAGTCCTCATTTTACCCACCTCAGAAGGATGGAAGGCTGAGTCAACTTTGAGCCTGGTGAGATTTGAACTGCCATATTGTAGGCAGCAAGCAATCAGTAGAAGTACCCTGCAGTACTGCACTCTAACCACTACGCCACCATGGCTAATAAACCAGAAGTTAACACAAGTGAATTTTTGTGATTAGTAACTTCCTAGTTCCAACATCCTAGTTCCAACTTTAAGATAAGTTATGAGCCAACATCTGTAAGGGCCTGAATAAGCCATTAAAGAGGCTTATTTGAGTTCAGGGGCCTTGGTAGTTTGAAGTTCTTGGTTCAGGATTTTGTTTTAGGTCTTGAAGCATATCCATTACCCCCAGCTCTAAAAACCTGGCTTTGGTCCCAGGCCTGGAGCTGATATATTAATGTACTATTGCATTTCTAAGGCTCCTGTTTGGTTTGATTTGTGTATTTATAAGATCATTTTAATCTGGGCTGTCTGTGTGGTTTTATGTTTTCTCTTTTTATGGCTTTTGGGTTTTTTTTTTCATAACCACCCAGAGTTCATTGCAATTGGGCAGCTATAATAAATTCAAATAAAAAAGTCCTTCTTAGTGTCAATTATTCAGTCCGTTTTAGATGTTACAGCCAATCTTACTCTAGGTAGCAGTCTACTATACACAGTCTATGGTCAACAGCTAGTAGAATTGTCCAGTTTGTTTTAACCATGATAGCACATACAGCTTCCAACCAGCTCCTTTGTTATTCGTCTTAGAATTCTCTTCAATCTTAACGTGTCACTGAAAGTTTTAAAGTTTCCTCCCTTGATGCCAGCTCCATATCTGCTCCTTTGACTATTAATGTGTTGTTCTATGAATAACTAAATGATTTTCTCTTTCTAGCTCCTTATCAGCAAAGCAGAAAGCTATTAGAATTTGTTTGGCTGTTTTGTCTCTTCCAACACTCACTCCTGAATCTGCACATGTATGCAGAGCCATGACTAGTCAGCAACAGGCAGGGATGACAGCTGGTTTATCACATTGGGTATTAGCATGATTTGGAAGAAAGGGCAAAGGCCTCTTAAGACTTATTAATTGGATAAATTAAGAAAATTTATTGGAGAAGTAAAAAGCTGGTCAAGAGCCATGATGGTTAATCCACTTTTATTAATTCCAATTGAAAATGGCAAAAGTATTCAGTTAACACCTGGGGAATGTTGGCAAACAATGGTACTGATAATGCTATAAGATTTTTAAGGCATAAAAAATAATGATGAAATTTAATTGGGTTAATACTGCATTTGGTTGCCCTGAATGCAATTATTAGAACAGAAGACTGAAGTAAACAGTGGTTCCTCTTTCTCTTTTTCAGTGATGAGATTTCCCCTTCTTTCCTTTCTGCCTAGTACTTCCTTCTCTTTACTGGTAGTTCTCATTTAGTGACCATAGTTGGGACCAGCAAGTTGGTCATTAAGCAAAGTGATTGCTAAGTGAAATTGCGAGTCTGTTTATGATCCTACTTCAGTTTTCTTTTGCTTTACAAACCTGAGAAGGTTGTAAATGCAAGGAGAGGTTGTAAAGTTATTTTTCCATCACTACTGTGACTACAAACGGCCCCTAAATAAAGCAGTGGCTAAACAAAGATTACGAGTATGTTCTTCTCTCTTCTTGCCTAGTTGCCTGATGGTGAAGGAAGAAACCCTTGTTAGAGCTATGCACTGATCATTATTAGCATTATTTGATTTTAAAACCTATGGAACCAGGCTCAGGATCACAGTTCATCCTCTACTGATTTAAGCCTAGATCTCAGTGTAGGATGTCCGCAGGCTTACACTTTAGTGACCTTTAGCAACCTTAGCAAATTTACAATGGCATTGAAAAAAGTGACATAGAATAGAATAGAATAGAATAGAATAGAATAGAACAGAACAGAACAGAACAGAACAGAACAGAATTCTTTGTTGGCTAAGTGTGATTGGACACACAAGGAATTTGTCTTGGTGCAAATACTCTCAGTGTACATAAAAGAAAAGATACGTTCATCAAGAGTCAAGAATTATCAGGTACAACATTTAATAATAGTCATAGGGTACAATAAGCAATCAAATCATACTAGGAAACAGTCAATATAAATTGTAAGGACACAAGCGACAAAGTTACAGTCGTACAGTCACAAGTGGGAGGGGATGGGTGATAGGGAGTGATGAGAAGATTAATAGTAATAGTAGTGCAGACTTCGTAATAGTTGAACAGTGTTGAGGGAATTATTTGTTTAGCAGAGTGATGGCTTTCAGGAAAAAACTGTCCTTGTGTCTAGTTGTTCTGGTGTGCAGTGCTCTACAGCGTCGTTTTGAGGACAGGAGTTGAAACAGTTTATGTCCAGGATGAGAGGGGTTTGTAAATATTTTCACAGCCCTCTTTTTGTCTCGTGCAGTATACAGGTCCTCAGTGGAAGGCAGGTTGGTAGTAATTGTTTTTTCTGTAGTCCTAATTACTCTCTGAAGTCTGTGTCTGTCCTGTTGGGTTGTAGAGCCAAACCAGACAGTTATAGAGGTGCAGATGACAGACTAATAATTCCTCTGTAGAACTGTATCAGCAGCTCCTTGGGCATTTTATGACTCTTTTTCATACTTATGATCATTGTACCATTGCCATGATCATGTGTTCAGGGGTCATGTGATCTCCTTTTGTGACCTTCTGACAAGCAAAGTCAACGAGGAAGCCAGATTCACTTCAACTGTTACTAACTTAACAACTGCAGTGCTTCACTTAACAACTGTGGCAAGAAAGTTTGTAAAAAGGGGCAAACCTCATTTAACAGTTTTATTTCACAACAGAAATTTGGGGGTTCTATTGTCGGTAAGTCATGGACTAGCTTTAATGGGATTTTTCAAGTTATAGCTTTTTGTTAATGCGCTGCAACTAAGTTCCTAAGTGCATCAACAAGGCAATGGAACCAAAGCTATGATTGGGTGTGGGATTGTGTTTGGGTGTGGAAATGGATCTCAAACATTAATTTGTATGATAACCTGTTTTTAGTTAACTGCTGGATTCTAGTTTCATTCTCACCACACGATGGTGATTCCCAATCCTTTGATTTTACACCCAATCCCAAAGCCCTGAATGTGCAGCCTTGGTGGCTGAATTTGCCACAAACGTTCCAGCTCTGCACATAACATAACTCTATTAATTTACTGGGTATATTGCAGTGCTGTTATTGATCAAAAGAAATCTATCACTTGGACCAACATATATGCCTTGAAACCCAAGGTTCCTTTGAACTGTAGTCAAGAGAAACAAATGGGGTTCCCATAATAATAATAATAATAAAAAGAAGACTGGAAGGAAGTCAGCAAGAGCCATAATACAGCCCAGAAGGACTGTCAAGGCACATCAGCTATGATCTGCTGTGATATTTTTGTCAGCTTTGTGAGGCAAAGAACAGCTGTCTGAAATAGACTTATGGACAAATGTATTTCACAAAAGATGAGAGTTTGAAATTTCATCTGTGTACCTGTGATAGCTTTACATTGTGAATGTATTTTTAATTTATCAAATTACATTGGGTGCCTAAAGGGCAATTTATTTACACTTTCACACAATCTGAAATTAATCTGACACCAGTAAAGGACTTCCTGCCATTTCTTACTGCTACAGGCATATTAAGTAATATTTTATGTTATCCACTAACTTATTATTATTTTGCTTTTTTAAAATTGCTACATGTTTTGAAGACCTGTAGGAAATGTTACATGTGAATTTGTGTGCCTTAGATTAAAGCATGAGAAAAAAATAATTTAAAAAGCTATCTGAATGTAGATGTGGGTTTTATTTATTTTTAAATAAAAGCAAATTGTTACCCCCCTCAATATTTTTGAATGTACAGTTCTTCTGAGATTATCTATTGATAATCGCAAAGAGCTCTGGGTTGTTTAATAGATGCCCTATAGAATTGAAATACAGAATTATTTAAAATTTATTTATTTTCTTGACTGTTACCTCAGTAACAACATCTCATACATACACAAATATGTGTAATTTAATATATTAAATCTATATATATATTCAGCAGCCACAGGTTAGTTAAACTAGGAGCATGCAGAATATAAATAAATGTATTATAATATTGTATATTATTAATGTTATTTTTGCAGTGCCTGGTCCTGTACCTACAAAATCATTAAAAGGAACTCCCTTTGAAGACAAGATCTTTTTAAATTGGAAAGAACCAATGGACCCAAATGGTATCATCACCCAATATGAGGTAGTAATAAGATTTTATTTATTTATTTTCATTTATCGTATTTCTACTCTGTCATCTCACCTAAATGGCTCGTAGCATTTACAACAAACATAATATAAAACATAAATAAGAACAAAGTTAAAATTAAAAGGAGTTAAAAGAATTGAAATTTTTGCTTAATTGGGCAAAAAACACATGGGTTTATTTTTGAAAAAAGAAAAGAAAAATAAACCACAGATGGCATTTTTATCTAGATTCTGGATTTAGGTTATGAGATCCCCAAGGTTTTTTTCTTTTTTTGCTATCATCAGGCTCTTAATAGATCAACAGATCATCTGCTTAATCAGAATGCATTATTATATTGTATATATTGGTTTGGAATGTATCCCTGATCAAAAGCACTCTAAATATTCTGAATGGATCCTATAGGACATCAGAAAAACAATGTAAAATTGTAGAAATGAAAAAAAAAGGAGTGGACTATGGTAGCCTCTTCTTTTCAGTCTATTTCTGGTAAGTGAGCTGTTACTTCATAGGGTCCCTGGCTGCTTTGTGGAGTTTGTCTCACTGCCCACTGATCAATCTGTAGCTGAGCAACATACGACAGAAACCATTTCCATGCTGTTAAAAGTTTCTTTTTTTTAAACAGCATTAAAACAGCATTTTGGCATATCTACTTATAAAGGCACATGGGCAATCTTTCCTGTTCAAAAAAACCTATTTATTAAATTTATATGCTACTCATCTCATTGTCAAGTGACTCAACTTAGGTTACGTCGGGGCATAAAGGATGGAAGAAAATTGTGTCACGATGTATTCTTGCCTCTAAGTGAATGTATTAAACCATATGAAAATATCAGGGCCACAAATATTGTCCATTTTTTAAATTTAAGGAACAGCATCTGTCAACACACCATGAACCTCACCCAATGATAAATCTGTGAATTAATCCTTAAATTAGCATATATTGTTAACGATCTTTTGTTTCAGTCACAGAGCGGATAGAACTTTCAGAATAAAAATGAAAAATACAGACTAAAATTGCATAATAATGAAGTCTTGTTTTTGCCAATACATTGTGAGTGAGCTTGTAATAAATGATAAAATCTAGGACTTAAATATGCAACTTTGATTTAGATCTGGTAGCATTAATATATAGCCTTCAAAAATCATGATTTAATGGAACTCTTTCTAATGAAGGCTACAGATAATATATGTGAGAATTATTAATAGATATGAGACATTTTCTAGACTTCAAGGTTTTCTCTCATGGAAACTTGAAATGCAAATACTGATTTTTTTTAAAAAAAATCATATATTTGATGAATGAGCCCTTGAGGAATGAAGGGGAAAAATAATTTGGCATCCAATTTATTATGTATGTCATTTTTTAGAAATAGGCAGTCTTGTCAATACCACATTTCTCATTAAAACAAACTAAATATCTACTGGAGGCACTTAAATGCCTCCATCACATATTCCAATGATTTAGTTTTTGTTGTGTTAAATGGGTACTTTTAATTGCTGGTTCTTCAATAAAAATACTTATAGGAAGAGTTCAGTATATACATTGTATATTCAGTATAAACACTTGAATAAGCAAACATCACACAGCTTCCGTATCTGTAAATTTATTAGAAAGAAAGGGAGAAAAAATGTGATAAATGTACCACAAAATAAACAAACAAACCTATGTTAGCATTGTTCAAATCACAGCTGTTTGCATAATTTGTGGCCCACCAGAAATATTTTGTAGTCCTAAGGATCAGTAAGACTATACTTATATTTCACTACAGGGATTCAAAGAAAATGGGAAATTCAAAGGCTAAGATGAAACATTATTTTTTAAAAAAATTGGAAACTAATTCATAGCAATGTACTAACCAGGCTTGGAGTTCCACTAAATCTCTGACATGATTTCCACAGGTCAGTTACACTAGCATACGATCCTTTGATCCTGCAGTTCCAGTGGCTGGGCCACCTCAAACTGTGTCAAAATTATGGAACAGTACACACCATGTTTTTCCCTATCTACATCCTGGGACTACCTATCAGTTTTATATAAGGGCCAGCACTGTCAAAGGTTTTGGGCCAGCTATAGCCATCAATGTAACTACCAATATTTCAGGTAAGGACAAACATGGAAAAGTTGTTAAATGTATCATAATAATTCTCCTTTCTGCAGTTGAAACCAATGCCATTTCCATATAAGGAATACATGGAAGTCACAGTGGCTACAAGCCTGATATAGTAAGTGAGTAATGATAAATAGGCACCCAGAAAGATTACTATGTGTATTTATGGATGTGCATATTTAAATCAGTGAAGGTATAGATTGTTTTAAGATTCATACTGAATTATCAAGATTGTCATGAAATTTTGCAAACGGTTGTCCAAAATCTACTATGCAGTTATATGTACTTATTTTTGCTATGTTGTACATTAGAATGCAGCCCAGTGTTCTTGACATTGAAGGAATTGTGAGAATTGCCTGGTTTAGTTTGCTTAGCTTTTAACTAATTAAGTGGCCCCCATCTGATGAAAGTGACTCTAGATGGCATACAAAGATTAAAATGCAGAACAAAACAAAAACCTCCCAAATTTACCAGTTCTTTAAAATAATGATTAAATTATTATTTTACTAATAATAAAATAATCATTAAATATTCAAAAACAATGTTATGGATAAATTGAACTGATAGTTCTCCAATTTTGGGAAGTTGCACTATTTTAATCTTTTATTTACCATCCTGCAGTCTGGTAGAAATCTTTGCGAACAAATAAAATAAACTTGATTTCCACGTACAGGTAGTCTTCTGGTAATTGGGACCAGCAACCTGGTCACTAAGCAACATGGTCATAAAGTGAGATGTCACATGAACAACTTAAAATGGCAATGACAGCAGTCCACTAGCCATAGCAATAGCACTTAGACTTATATGCTGCTTTATCGTGCTCTAAGTGGTTTATAGAGTCAGCATATTGCCCCCAACTATTTGTGTCCTCATTTTACCCACCTTGGAAGGATGGAAGGCTGAGTCGACCTTGAGCCTGGTGAGATTTGAACTGCCAAATTGCAGGCAGCCCACAGCAGAAATAGCCTGCAGTACTGCACTCTAACCACTGCGCCCCCACGACTCATAGGTTGCCATTAGGCCAATACCATGCCATTTGTAGCACCCTATGGTCAAATGATTGCCACTTGGAGCCTGCTGCTGCCATCCCCGTTAACTTTGCTTGTTAGAAGCAGGCAGGGAAAGTTGCAAATGGCCATCATGTGACCATTGAGATCATGTGACTGCAAAGACACTGCAATGGCTCCAACCACAAGGACCCATTTTAAGTCTCTAATCCACAAGGACTCTAAATACAAAATTACTACAAATAACCAATGGTCTTACAGCTTATTATTAGTTTAGTGATAGACTCTGGGCCTTTTCTTTGGTGTTACCTGGAGTGACCAGACGTGAGTACCAGGAGAGAGCGAAATGAACATGGGACAGATTGTCCTTGACTTACAACCACAATTGGGAACAGAATTTGTCATGAAGTGATGCAGTTGTAATGTGAGACGGCATCGCTTAGTGACCACAATCCCAGCATTCCCAGTTGCCTTCAATAACCAAGAATCGTGGGTCATTAAGCAGAGGTGTCCCAGGTAAGAGCACAGGGCAGCCATACAGAAGTGGGACCCCCGCACAGGGTGTGGACAAGGTGAGGGGAGCTGCAATGAAATGAGGTGCAAACCTGCAGCCATTCCTGGAAGTCTTAGCCAACTCAGCCTGGTCCAGCAAATACGATCCAAAGCTACCATGCACCAGGAAGCCTCAGTCACCTCACCAGGCTGAGCAGCACTTACAACTGCAACTATAACTATGCCCACCCACCACTCACTCACCTATGTCTTTTTGGCAGCCCTGCGCAGTGGCATTCGTTTGGGCATGTCCTTCTACTGCCCTGTAGCATATTTAGAGCTACCAGTTTAATTTGTCCATATCTTTAAAATACCAACCTATGGAACAACATGAAATTCTTTTTTAAAAAAATAGGTTCTAATTCTACTAATTTACTACAAACTTATCTTCTCTTAGAAGAATATTCTGGTTTCTAGTTTAGAGAATTTCTTGATACCAACATCCGGATATAAAAAAGCAGCTGGATACAACCAAATAGTTTTTTTTCCCTTTTGTCTTGCTGCCAAATGTTCTCAATTAAACAGTTTGTGTTCTGTGACTCCCTGAGAAAGTCTCCTGTTTTTCTTATTGTTTTCTGCCAAAGACTGAGTTTGTCTTGACAATAATAAATTAGCAGCTTGAATAGTGGTTTGGAAAAACTGAACCAATATTGGGCTGGTTCCCTCTGGTGCATGAAAACAAAAGACAGTAGAGCTCTGAGTCAGACAGGTTTTCTTTCATATACAACTTAAATTAATGGTCTCATTTAGTACCGTAAGAAATATTAAAACACATGAAATATCTCTGCATAAGATGATCTGTAATGAGGTCAGTTCACTCAGAGTAACTTCATTTCCATCAAAATCTTTAACATGTTGGTTATCAATAATTTCAAATTGGTTTAAACTGTTCTCATGATAAATATTTACTTTTTCTTTAAAGTGTGACTCTTACTTAGCGAGGGTGAAAAAGAGAAAAACTATTTCATTTTTTAACTACTTTAAATTACAAGTCAAGGTTTTTAAAATCACAAGCATTTTCATAGTGGATAGTCTCTCTGAGACCACTAATACAGTATTTCTCAACATTGACAACTTATAGCCACATTTAAGTGTACATTATTACAACAAGTCCCTACCCACTCCCTCTTTAGTACAAAAAATATCAAAGTAGAATAGAGCTAAAGTGATGTTCAGGGCATATAGTCTGAGGAACAGATTATTTTTAAAGTGTGGGTATAGTTTAGAAAATCCTCTTGAGTCTGTAGTAAGATTTTAAGTCATGCTAAGAATGTTGACAACTTACTGTACTATTGTCACAATTCTTGGCAAGGTCTAGAAAGTAGTAATAATTTCAGTTGAATGGTTGAAGATTTTATTGGCTCCTGAATGGTCTACTTTATCTTCATGTGTAACCAAAATGAATTAGATGCCTCTTCAAAATACACAATATTCTGCTATAGTTTTCATGTATCCTGTTTTCCAAACAACCACATTTCATAGTAGATTTCTTGCTCAGTTCAAAATAACCCTATATAAAATCTGGACAGAATATAAAGGTATAGGCTTACCCTGACAGTCATGTCTGATTCTAGGGGGTGATGCTCATCTCTGTTTCCTAGCTGAGGAAGCCAGCATTGTCCAAAGATACTTCTGTGGTCATGTGGCCAGCATGACTATATGCTAAGGTGCACTAAGTGCTGTTATTTTCCCACTAAAGTGATACCTATTTATCTACTTGCATTTACATGCTTTCAAGCTGCTAGGTTGGCAGGAGCTGGGACAAGTAACAGAAGCACACTCCATCACATGATACTTGGTCTTGAACTGCCAACCTTCTAGTCGACAAGCCCAGCATCTTAACTGCTTAGCTGCCATGCCCAATGAGATAGAAGAGTGTAAAACAAAAGTGAGAGATTGTTGTAGCATTCATGCCAATTTTTTATAAGTCCTATGATATAAATTTAGATGATGATATTATTTCCCAAGGATGAAGAGATCAAGAGCACAGTTTCAGTGATTAATTTATATTGCTGTAAGGCATTACTAGTTCTTTTGTCTAATATTAACTCTTAGCGCTATTTTCTGTCCTGACCAGCTTCAAAGTTAGTTTTAAATTATAGCTACTGAAATTTTAATTGTATTCACTGCTCTGATTGAAAAAAAGGTGGATCGGGGGGGTTGTTATATCCTTGGGTGGGCCACAGCAAATTCTGATTGTATGAAGCATCATAAAAGAAATCCAGTGATTCTATAATGGTTCCACACACAAGAAATTAGAGATAATTCAAAAAAATAACAATATTTTTTACATTTAATAAGCTTAGAACATTTGAAAATCCTAATCAGTATTGCAGTGTTTCAGTGTCATGACTAAATATACTTTTAACTTAAACCCCATGCTACACATTACAGAATTTGCAATTTGCTTCACAGTTTACAAATTTGTCATCAAGTAATTTTTGTTTGTGAAAACCTGCTAGAAAACCTGTATATTTTTTAACAATGATATCCTTTTTTTTATCCAGCTCCCACATTACCAGATTACGAAGGAATTGATGCCTTTCTCAATGAAACAGCCACAACCATAACTGTACTTCTGAGACCAGCACAAGCCAAAGGAGCGCCTATCAGGTAAAAATAGAAAATACATGAAAATCCTCATATTAAAAAATGGAGTGGGGGGAAATTGAATCAGCAGCTGGCAACCATATGAGAGTTGTGTGGTCACACATACACGTGGATACGCACATTTGACAACCAGAGAAAAAGCAGACAAGGAGATATTACCATGACATCATGCAAATGGGATGGGATATTTCCACTTTTGAGTTGGTTTCCATGTTTAGTTTTATTTAGTTTTGCTGTTTGGGTATGCCATCCCTATAGCTAAGACCTTAATGCATTAAGATTGCACAATTTACAGTATCCCTTTATCAAAAGATCTTAATTAAGTGAAAGAATGATCTGAAGTCTCTGATGTAACTGTCTTGCACTTTGTTAACTGTTTTAATGTTTACTCTGTGATTTTTTAAAAAGCTTTATTCCAATATAGTAGGCCTTACTTCAGTGGCAGCAGGCACAATATTGAGTTGCATGAGACTGTATAATTTAGATAGATTTCCATCATTTCTATTTTTGATTTAGATAGAAATTATGCATTGTAAATGTTGGCTTGTCCTGTATAAATGTTCCATTGTCTTTCTTACCTGCTCCCTGCACACGGCCCTTGAAGCAGATGTTTGATAATCCAATTCAAAATTGCAGGTTCTGTCAATCATTTCTTAAGATGCAACATGCTGCGGTAGTCACAGTTCTAATCATGGCAGAATCGTGTCTTGCCTGCCAAGTACTATATCATAATCTGTAGTTTTTTTATGGCCTCCTGAAGCTGTAAGCCAAACAGCAGATCTGAAATACAAAGGACGTTTGGATGAATCAGTGTTTACAATAAAATATAAAGCTATTTCTTACCAAGCTGGAAATCCTCAGCTCAGCTAGTAAAGAATAAATATTTATTCAAAAATGAGATATATGTGGATGTGCACAGATATACATGGGAACGAATGATTTACCTTTCTGTTAAGAAGTATCTTCAGATTTATAAATAAATGTATCAGGAAATTGCTAATGAAATATTATGAATATTCTATTGATTTTATTGTTACATGCTCAGGTTCAAATTTACCATCTCCTTTGATATTGTCTGATCTTCTTATATATATAAAAGCAAAATATCACTCATACATCAATACAAAATCTCCAGAACCATAAGGCCTACAAACTTGAAATTTGGCATGTATGTTTCTCTTGGCTTCTAGGTGCTCACTAAGAAAGGATCTTTCGAAATGACCATCAGAGCATTAGTATTTCATATATTATTATTAACATGCTCTGATGCTAAGGAGTTCTATTCCCCCTTCCCACCTGAAAAGAAATCTGTTCCAAATGCAAAACACAAGCAGAGGAGAGGAGTTTCAACTTCAGTTTTAGTTTCACAGCAGCAACCAGCTTTAGTACGGAACAATTGAACTATGCCACGCCCAGGCTGCTTGCTGTCTCCTTGCTCACACAACAAATACTATTTCAGTTTCCAAAAAGCCCTCAACTCTCTCACATACTGACAGGATGCTAGCCAGATGAATACCGATGGCTGCTGGTAGGCAGAGGCAGAATTTTTTTCCCTTATTTTGCTCCCCCAAAACTAAGCCCAACCACATAGTTTCATAGCGAAGCATGGGTATCCAGCTAGTATTGTCTAAATTAACATAAAAACACGAGAATAGTTCTGGCTAGATCAGGACAAAACCCCACACTTCATTTCTCACAATGACCAAACAAATGACTTTGGGATACTCCCAATTGGGAACTGAATACATACAGTATTCATTGTTTCTCTCTAACTAGAACCTGAAGTCATGGCGCTTCCAACCTAGAAGTACGATAGGGCAAGCTATTATATATAAATAGCCAGCAAACCTGATATTCTCTCACACTGATAATATTACCTAACCGTGGTAATGAAACATCGACAACCAAGCTCAGGGAGAAGCATGAACCCAGCATTCTGAGCTAGATACGTTTTCTTCTATTGGAATAGCGCTATGGTCAGTTCTTACTTTTGGCTTCACAACACATTCGTGTCAGATCAGATGACAGTCACTATTTAGAATTAAATCCAGGGTTTCAGCTTCCCTAGTCAGTTGAAAGACTCCTTATCCTAATTTAAGTTGTTTAGGTTGTTTAAATGTAGTTTATTTAAACACACAATACAGGTAGTCCTCGACTTACAACATCTGTTTAGTGACCGTTCGAAGTTACAAAGGCACTGAAAAAAGTGACTTATGATCGTTTTTCACAGTTACGACCGTTGCAGTATCTCCAAAATTCAGATGCTTGGCAACTGACTCGTGTTTATGATGGTTGCAGTATCCCGATATATGATTATCTTCTGCAAACTTCAGATGAGCAAAGTGAATGAGGAAGTCCAATTCACTTAGGAACCTTGTTACTAAATTGACAAATGCAGTGATTCATTTAATAACTGGCCGGAAAAGTGGTAAAAATGGGGCAAAACTCACTTAACAAATGTTTCTCTTAGCAAGAGAAATTTTGGGCTCCATTGTGATCGTAAGTCAAGGACTACCTGTAATTAGTTTATTTACTAAATGTGATGTCTTTTTATAGCCTAAGCATAAATATATTGAGATTATATGAATGCCATTGCAATCCACCATCACTGTACCAAGTTCTCACTGTTAGCCTCAAACATCTTTCAATAATTCAAGATCACTCTCAGAGTTCTGATTAGAAGGGCTCTAGCATATTCCTGGATCTGATTTATAATTGTGGCCAGATAATGCCTTCTACAATGATTCTGTAGAAAAACCCAGACTTCCATTTTTTTAAATTAATATTTATACGTTTGGTGCAGTGGTGGGATTCAAAAATTTTTTTACTACCAGTTCTGTGGGTGTGGCTTGGTGGGCATGGTGTGGCTTGGTGGGCGTGGCAGGGGAAGGATACTGCAAAATCCCCTTTCTCTTCCCACCCACTCACCTGCTTTCCAGCTCCGTTCTCCTGTGCAGGGCAACAGAAGAAGCCAATCAGCTGGGACTTGGGAGGCAGAGAATAGATGGGGACGAGGCCAGTCAGAGGCGGTATTCCAAACTACTCAAATTTTCCACTACCGGTTCTCCGAACTACTCAAAATTTCCGCTACTGGTTCTCCAGAACCGGTCAGAACCTGCTGAATACCACCTCTGTTTTGGTGTAAAAAGCAACACCTTTCCTGATACATCCAGAGATGGTATTCAGCAGGTTGTGACCAGTTCTGGAGAACCGGTAGCGGAAATTTTGAGTAGTTTGGAAAAACAGCAAATATCACCTCTGACTGGATATTTTGCTGTATCCATACCCTGCCACGCCCACCAAGCCACGCCCACAGAACCAGTAGTAAAAAAAAATTGAATCCCACCACTGGATACATCCTCTCCTTCCTTATATTATGGAATGTTCATATCACCCAGATTCCTTCCAGTTCCTCCAGACTTCTATTCACCATACCTGTGCTTTTGCTTATTCACAACCAAACATTCTAATTCCCTTTCTTGCCTTGAAGACTTTTAGCTGCCAGAGAAATATACTTCATGTCCTTTTTTCAGTTGCCATTAATGCAAATCGTTTCCTGGCTTTGTCATCATCTTTTGTCTTCTGATTTCTATGGCCATCCATTAACCCATTTCCAACATTGGCCATCCATTAACCCATTTCCAGCATCTATCATTTATAATAGACCCAAAGTCCTGAAATTTATTTATTTATTTATTAATGGGACTTATATGCCGCCCCATCTCCGAAGACTCGGGGCGGCTTACAATAAAACAAACACAATAAATATTTAAAAAAGAATTAAATCAATGGTCCCAATTAATACAAACTTAAAAACCACAAAATCTAAGACACCCCACCCCTGAGTCACAGCCCGGCTTGGTCAAATAACCAGGTCTTCAAATCATGGCGGAAGGTGCGGAGGTCAGGGGCCAAGCGGAGCCCCAGGGGAAGTTGGTTCCAGAGTTCAGGGACCGCGACAGAGTAGGCACGTCGTCGGGGGACCGCCAGCCGGCATTGCCCGGCTGATGGGACCCCAAGGAGTCCCTGTCTGTGACTTCGTACAGGGCGGTAGTATTCGATGTCGGCAGCAGCCTCTCCCTTAAATAATAAGGACCCATGTCATGTAGGACTTTGTATGTTAAAGTTAAAACCTTGAATCTCACCGGAGAGCAACCGGCAACCAATGCAGGCAGCGTAGGAGGGGGCTAACATGGGAGAACCGGGAAACTCCCATCACCGCCCGCGCCGCCGCATTTTGCACCAGCTGCAGTCTCCGGATGGTATGCAAGGGCAGTCCTAAATAGAGAGCGTTGCAATAGTCGAGTCGCGAGGTAACAAGGGCATGAGTGACCGTACGCAGGGCATCCCGGTCCAGGAACGGGCGAAGCTGGCGAACCAGCCGAACCTGGGCAAAGGCCCCCTGGCGACGGCTCCCACCTGCTCCTCCAACCGGAGCCGTGCATCCAGGAGGACCCCAGGTTTCTCGCCCTATCCACAGGGGGCAACACCACTCCCCTATGGTCACGATGGACATTCTAAACTGGAACGGGATGCCGGTATGTACGACCACTCAGTCTTGGCCGGGTTGAGTCGAAGCATGTTGCCGTCCATCCAGATTCGTACGCATCCAGACAGCGAGTCATCACGGAGAGGGCATCACTGATCTGGTTTGGGGTGGAGATATACAGTGAGTATCATCCGCAGTATCATCCGCATATTGATGATACCTCACCCCAAAACCACAGATGATCTCACCCAGCGGTTTCATGTAAATGTTAAATAAGAGGGGAGAGGACCGACCCCTGAGGGACCCCACAAGTGAGCACCCTGGGGACGACCTCTGCTCCCTGCCAACACCGATTGCGACCGCCCCGTGAGGTAGGAGGAGAGCCACCGAAGAACAGTGCCCCCACCCCCAACCCCACAAGGCGTGCAAAAGGATACCATGGTCGATGGTATCGAAAGCCGCTGAGAGGTCTAATAGGACCAGGACAGAGGGACAACCCCTGTCCCGGGCCTCCAGAGATCATCCAACAGTGCGACCAATGCTGTCTCCGTGCTGAAACCAGGCCGGAAGCCCGATTGGTACGGATCGAGGTAGTCCGCTTCCTCCAGGAAAAGCGGAAATTGCCGGGCCACCACACTCTCAACAACCTTCGCCAAAAGCGAAGGTTGGAGACTGGCGAAAGTTGTCTAACACGGTCGGATCCAGGGCAGGCTTCTTCAGGAGGGGCCTCACCACCACCTCCTTCAAGGCGGAGGGAAAGACACCCTCCCTCAAAGAAGCGTTGACAACTGCCCGGATCCAACTGCAGGTGACCTCCCTGGCGGCATAAGCCAACCAGGAGGGGCACGGGTCCAACAAACATGTGGTGGAACTCAGGCGCCGCATAATCCCGTCCACTTCATCCTCGGAAACAGGATCGAACTCATCCCAAAACGTAATGGCCAGACTCCCGTATCCCGCTCCTCTAACCCCTGCAAATCAGAGGACAACCCGCCCGAATCCGAGCGATCTTATCCGACAGATATTGCCCAAATCCTCAGCCCTTCCCGCAGCGGGTCGGCCCCTCCTCTGGACGAAGAAGGGAACGTGTGACCCGGAACAGGGCGGTGCGGGCGGTTATCTGCGGACGCTATGAGGGCGGAGAGATAAGACATTCTCGCCGCTCTCATCGCTCCCAGGTAAGTCCTAATGTGGGCTCTTAACTGGGCTCGATCGACCTGGGAGCGGGTGGCCCTCCACCTGCTCTCTAAGCCCCTCGACGGCGTTTCATCTCCCGAAGCTCCTCTGAATACCAGGGAGCCATTCGGGATCCACGGCGTGTAAGGGGTCGCATGGGGACAACCCTGTCGAGGGCTTCGACGCAGCCCGTTGCCAGGCGGTCGCCAGATCCTCGGCAGAGCCGTGAGTCAGGGAAGAGGGAAGAGGCCCCAGCTCCGTCTGGAACCGCTCGGGTCCATAAGGCGCCTGGGGCGGAACCACCTACGTGGCTCCTCATCCCAGCAGTGGGGGGCGGCTTGTTGGAAGACCAGCCGTAGGAGATAGTGATCAGACCATGGAACGGGCAAAGACGTAAAAGTGGTCTGCCCTCTGTCACTATGCCACCACTCAGAGACAAAAACAAGGTCGAGAGTGTTCCCCCCCATGTGTGGGGCCATGAATTAATTGGGTCAGGCCCATGGCTTCCATGGAAGCCATGAATTCCTGGGCCAATCCCGACGCACCCCCCAGGGAAGGCAGGTTAAAGTCCCCAGGACTATAAGGCCTGGGATCTCCACCACCACCCCGAGAGGACGTCCAGGAGCCCAGGCAGGGCTGCTGTCACACAGCTGGGGGAAAGGTATGTAAGCAGCAAACCCACCTGACCATTTGGCCCCCACTTCAGGAGGAGGGTCTCACTCCCGCCTGTCTCTGGGATAGTGACCTCCCTTGGGAATAAGGTCTCCTAATAACCACAGCCACCCCACCACCCCTACCCTGGGCCCATGGCCGGTGCAAAACTCGAAAACCTGGGGGGCATAATTCAACCAGAGGGACACCTCCCTCCGGGCCCAACCAGGTCTCGGTGATGCAAGCCAGGTCCGCAGCCTCCTCCTCAATGATTTCACGGAGGAGGACGGATTTATTGGCCACGGACCTGGCATTAAAATACACCAGTCTGAGCCCAGGGGTCCCAATTCCCGAACTCCCTAGGGAGGAGGTCACAGGGTCGGAGCGAGCGACCGCACGGAGTTGGCGGGCGCGCGCTCCCGACACATAATATGACCCCATGCCACGACGTCTGCTGCCAACCCCAACCACCCTGGGAATCGCAGCCCCATCTCAGACCCCGGAGCCCCACAAGCCCCCAACCTCCGCCCCCTCCACCACGAACCGGGCTGCAAAAGACCCATCAACCCTCCTCCCTAACCCCTTAAGACAGTTAGTTAAAAATTTTAAAAGTTTCCCTTCCTCCTAAATTTGGAATTTGGCCCATTTACTGCAGCATGCCACCTCGGGATCCCAAGATCCGTCATTAAGGAAAGCTCTTGATAAAGTGCAGGGCCATTCCACAGACTGGGGAACCGTCTGGAGGGCCCATAAGTCTGCTGGAGAGTAGGCAGGCATGACATGTACATCTTAGGCAGGACAGGGAGCAGCTGGTTAGATGGTAAAAATTGTAGAGATGAAAATACAATAGGAGACGGACTGAATGAAAATCAGGAAATAATCCGCAATCGGCAACTCTCTCACAGCTGCCGACAGTTAGAGTCAAAATAAACAAGTCACTGTGCTGCCACCATAGTGACTTGCGGTATAAAAATCCTGAATGATTCCCTGCACTCACACTGCAGGGAAGAATCACATCCTCCCACTGCTCTCTCACCACAGTGGGAGGTAGTCCAGCCTCAGGAGAGAAGTATAGGTCCATGGAAGTGGTGCAGATGACCCAGGCACCATCAATAGTGTCAGTGAGTCCAAGATGGCAAAAGCAGTGAGGGGGCGGCGGTCACAGATGGAAAATCCGAGAGTCCAAAAGTCCAAGAGTCCAACAAGGTGCAATGTCCAAGACCAATCCCGGCCGCAAATCTGGGGCCACAAGCCATCCTTTCGCGGGGAAGGGCACCACCACCGACTCTGCCCATAATCCCCAGCCAGGAAGGCCGCTTCCCTCAGTTCAGGCCAAGGATGGGAACATGCCCCTGGAACTCCTAGATATGCAGGCCTCCCTCCCTTCCGTATATCCGACTCTCCCAGACCTTCTGGGGAAAAAGTAAAGGGGTAGGGGCTCCCGGGGGTGGTTCAAAAACCCACCCCCCATAGCCACACCACCCAAAGTCAGAGCCGGAAAGAGAGGGAGAAAGCCATTGGACCGACCAACAGCCCTCCACTGGGGACTCCATGGCTACCTACATGTAACTGCCCGTAGGCAGCCACAGCACCAGGTCCAGGCCATCTCCGCTGCCATCAGCTCCGGTTTAGTGGGGAAAAACCCCAGCGCCACAGTCAGGTCGTAGCTGGTCCAGCCCATTGGAACCCGGTCTTGCCACACTCGTCGCCAGCAGTCCAGAGCCGACGACTAGTGGCGATGGTATAGGGTCCACAGGGTCCACAGGATCCACAGGTCGCACACTGGGACTCACAGCCACCAGGGCACAGGGCACAGGACACAGAACACAGGGCAGGCAGGGCAGACAGCAGCCAGGTCGCAAGGCAGGGCAACAAATAACGCCGTCGACAAGTCCCCAAGGGGCAAGGCAGACAACGCCATCGCTGCCGCTGCTACCGCCGCTGCCGCTATGCGTCTTGCGCGGCTGACAAGCCGCGATAGAAAAGCCGTGGGGGGGGGAGTTGATCTAGTCACGCCGAGCCGTCGGCTCCAATTCCACCAAACGGCTCCCGTGGGACCCCCAGGCGCTCCCGAGATGACTCCAGGGGCAGAGGAGGCAGCGGGTATCCTCCTCCTCGAAAAACCAGCCAAGGCCCCCGAAATGCCCAGACGAGCCTCTCAGCAACAGACCGCCATCTTGGGCATGCGCAGTTGTCTATAGTATCCTTTTCACAAGGCTATGTTGCCCGTCACTAGTCTGCTTCCCCTGGGATCAGTTTGAAGGATGCTCTGGCACCTTCCTGATATTGCTTTTATCATCAGCCTGGCACCATTTTAAATGGAACCCACCTCTCTTTCACAGATTCACTCTTGTTCCCAGAAGGTTCTCGAAGTCTAAATCTTAAATAAAATCTTATCAAGCCTATCCCACTCTGACACTTGGCTTTATATATATGCACCCTACACTTTTTAGACTTAGACTTAGAATAACTTTATTGTCACTTTAAATGTACACTAATTGACATACTGTCAGTGTTCCAGAGAACCTCCATTCCAATCAGTAACTCCGAGACATGCATCATCTCAAAATTATTAGAATAGCACCTGGCACATCTGTGGAATCTCAAAACTAAAAGTTTCCCGGACTTCCCACAATGTCCCAAACTACAAACCATCCCCTTTTCCCCCATCACCACATCACATGAACCAATCCCAAAGTAAGTTCCTTTTTGTTCCTGCGCCACATTCTATAACCTTGAACTAACAAAAGAATTCTATTTTGTCTACTAAGAGCTACTCAATTAAAATCACCCCTCTCCCACTTCCTCAAGCTATGTGGCAGCGTTGAAAAAGGTTTCCAAAGCTGACACATACATTAAAATGAAATTTCATTGCATACAGCTCTCAAAGGATTACCATCTCCAATATACAGTACATAAACATGACTAAATAAATAAATATTATGCATATATCCATATACCCACATGTATTATTATATGACACACAGAAACAACACAGTTTAGTTTGGATGGATACGTATACAGTACATGGCAAGAATTATAATTATTCTAAACAGGATGAAATTGACATTGACAAGTTTATTGATCACTTGGTACTTTGGAGAGCAAAGGCCCTGTTGGTTGGGTTGCATTGGCTGCTCAGAAAAACAAGAGCAGCTGTGTCTGTAAAGTCTTAAGATTAGTTGCCTTGTTCTGGAGTAGTCCATCTGTTTAGGTGAATCTTTAAAACTTAGATTCTAGATTCTCAAAATGCAGACAATTTTACATCTTTTCATTGAAAGGCATCTGAACATATTCATAGAATAAACTTTTCCACTTTGTTTATCACCCTTTGCCCAGGCTGCTTTTCGGTTCCGCATCACACTCACCTTGCTTTTTGCTACTTGAGTAGATTTTTTACCCAAACAAAATAAACAATATATGAATTTAATCTTGAAGTGGTGTAGATTTGCTTCTGGCTCATTAACCCTGAAAGGTCATAGTTATAACTATAATCACATCCAATCTCGATTAAGAGCATTTTAATTGATTACTTGACATTCTTTTCAGACATAGCATGGCCTGAGCCTGTGAGGTAATTTGCTATTAATAGTTGGATACTGTAGATAGGAATGTAACTGGGAAAATAGATACTCTACTATGGTTTTATTATTTCCATATTGCAGATATGGAATCATCCAAATTATGACCTGCTAATTTATATAGGGATTCCAGGGAGTCATACTTAAAAGTTGTTATCTATTCAGTTTTCATTCAGTTTCACCCTACCGCTCAACTTTTCATTGGTGGATTTTTCAACAATGTATCAAAACTCAGTTATCCAATGTCCAGTGAGTTGGGGGTACAATTATTGTTCCTTATTCCATGAATTGCATTGCAGTTATGTGGTTAGAAGAATGTCATTTGATTTTTCTAGCTCAGGGATAGATTCCGCTAACTGCATGTGCATTTGTGTTGCTCTTTTTTAATTTTTCTTCAGCGAGAAATGCCCTGCGATCAAATATTTATTTATTTAGGCAGTTTATATGGCTGCCCATATCTGTGGTTACTCTGACAAGCTAATGGCTGTTCAGAACAAAAGCAACAACAAAATAAAATGCATAAGCAACAGCCAAGGTAAAAACCAATCAAAATAGCCATCTCATGACCTTGAACAAGGCCTTGTGAAGGACTGTATCCCCATCAATCAGAAACCCAATGTTTTGGAGACAGTCCTGTGAGAACATAGGACTAATAACACAACAAGATTTGGAAACCAGCTTGAAATTTTGATTAAAAACAAGGTCTGGATAGTTGAACTATAGTTAATGAAGGGGAGAAGGAAAATATAGTTTGCCTGACTTTCTGATGATAATGGCTAAGGATGGACTCATAGGATGAAAGAGGAGAGTTTCTACCATAGTTTTCCCAGAAATTCTTTGAGTTTTACTCATTTTGGCCTTGGCACAGTGGCTTTGTAGTACTTTTACTGCCACAACCTATCTGAATAGGGAATACCGCCCCCCCTCTTTAACATCATATGGTAGAACATAAACAAATCCAAAGCCTCTTCTGACAAATGAAGGAATACATGAATTATGAATATAAATTAAAATCTATTATGTTCCCTCCCATAACTGTAGTGTAACCTTGAATGTATTGGAGAAAACCACTCCCCCTCCATTGCTAAAACAATGTAACAAGCTTTATTTGTAAAATGAGTTTTATTTAAAAAAAATAAGAAAAAAATGTACAACTTTCCTCTCCACTTTAAACAGGCTCTTGTGAGAACAATGACTATTGGAGAAATTGCTCCTAGAGCACTGCTGAAATTACAAGCAGTGTATTAAAATAATCTCCCAGAAAATAGTTCAGAGGAGAAATAAGACTGATGGGTTCTTGAGTTGCTCCAGTTTGGATGCACTCAAGAGCTAAAGCGATTCCAAATCCATAATGAGGGAATACAAATGGCTGAGCCTGTCCAGAGAACCTGAAATTATAGCCAATAAACAAGAATGTTAAAATCTCAAGGATGTTAAAGCATTTAACTAGTGACACTCACTGAAATAAAACCTGAAGTCCTGAGAGAGAGTTCTAGCTGAGCTTTGGTACCCAAACAATTTCTAAAATCATAAGTTCCTTCCTGATTCAGTGTTACTTTAACTCACATTTTGTTTGTCTCTTGAACATCCAAGCTTTCATTTTACTGTTCCTGGGAGGTAGTAAAGCCCCACAGAGTAACTTCAAGGCTTGGGTTGTAAACCACCTGCTTTTTCTTAGCCTGGTTGAGAGGCTTCCCTTTTGTCCAATTTGAACAAATTTGGATTTGTCTCCCTTGCCTGCCTACATGTTCCTATCTATTGCATGTACCGTGTTTCCCCGAAAATAAGACCTACCCCGAAAGTAAGACCTAGCACTATTTTCTAAACCTGCCCTAATATAAGACCTACCCCGAAAATAAGACCTAGTGTAAATCTCCAGTTCCAGGAAGACTTTTCAGGGAGCAACCGTGCACCCGCGAAACACCCCCCCCCTACATACTCACACCCACTATTTGGCACCGTAAATATATAAGACCTACCCCGAAAATAAGACCTAGTGTGTTTTTGGGAGCCAAAAAAAATATAAGACAGTGTCTTATTTTCGGGGAAACACGGTATGTTTAGATGAAGCTGTTGGTGTTGAGGTCAGAATAGCAATAGCAATAGCACTTAGACTTATATACCACTTCACAGTGCTTTAGAACCCTCTCTAAACTGTTTACAGAGTCAGCATATTGCTCCCAATAATCTGGGTCCTCATTTTACTGCCCTTGGACAGATGGAAGGCTGAGTCAACCTTGAGCTGGTGAGAATCAAACTGTCAAACTGCTGGCAGCCGGCAGTCAGCAGAAGTAGCCTGCAGTACTACATTCTAACCATTGTGCCACCATGGCTCTTGATATGGTTGAAGTGACCATAGATAATAAATGTGGGGCAGAAGAATTTCCCATTCAACCACAGAAGGCCTTTATTTTATACATGTTTAAGGGATGAATAGTCTTATATTTGCAGCTAGCAGATGATTTCAGAAAATAGGACATAGAATATCTGATCCACGGGAGGGCTTCAAAAATTTTAGCAAAGCGTTATCTGCCTGGTTGCTGGGTGGGCATGGCCTAGTCAGCCTCCTGCACCTTGGTGGGGGGGGGTGTTTTGCCTCCCCGGGCTCTGGAGGCTTTCTTCGAGCCTCCGGGAGGGTGAAAACAGCCTCCCCAGACTCCAGAGGCTCTCTGGAAGCCAGAAACAGGGCCATTTCCAGTCTTCCCAAGCCTCTGTGTGCTCCCTGCACTTACCTGCATCCAAAATTGGCCATGTGGAGACTCCTGGGAGGGGCAGGGCCAGCCAGGAGTGGGGTTTGGGGGATCTCTGAACTGCACAGAATCTTAGCTGGGGATCTCCTGAACCCCTGCAAACTCCCAGCAGCCCACCCCTGATCTAATCACATATCTGAACCAGTTCAGATTATCAGTCCTTCTGACGGTATATATATCCTGGGTTAAATATCCTACTTTTTGAAGTGACCCCATTTTATTTTATCATTTTGTCAGATGGCTGGGAGAGAGATCCTGAAATAATTTACATTATTATTCTGATGAGACTTTTAAGTTCAGCTTCATGAATGATGGCAGTGTCAAAAGATCAGAATGCTGCATTTCAACTAGTTGTAACAATTCATTTGTTTTGCCTCTTTCGCCTGCATGAAAAAAGATTATAATTATGATCTCTATTGAAATGGGCATTTTTCTTAGAAATGCTATCTTTGAGAGGAAGCTAATGGCAAGTTTACCAATAGCTTAAATTAATAAATATTGGTGAATTTTGTACTGCAATATTAAATAGGCTGAATGCCATCTGCTCCAACAATTTGTCAGTAGCAACTATAGGGAAAGGAGCTGACTATTTGGAGGGAGTAGACAGATTTCTCTCCATCTGTGCTTGCAATACAAGATGTCGTTTATATTTTAGATCTGCATAGTTGTAAGTCAAGATGTCATATCAAGGTCAAAAGGTAGAGATGCCTGTCAACATGCTTTGTCTTGGAATAACATGACAAGTACAATTTGGTGCTTCAGGCATGGCTTAGAGCTGCCCTGTTGAGCCTTAAAATTGAGCTTTCCCTATTATCATTTCAAAGGCAAACGCTTACTTTAAATGCTGCAAATTATCAAGCAGAATGCTTAATCTATTACAAATTACTCTGTGTAATGTGAAATCTGGTCTTGGACTGCTCAAATGCCAAAGCCTTTAAAGTTGAAAGGGTTTCCTTGAAGCCCAATCCTGTGCTCACCAGATATGTTGAGCTTTTAACTCTCGGTATTCTCAAATTATTTCCGTTTTCCAGTCCTTGCGTAGCAGTTTGAAACTGCCCTGCAATCGCCTTCAGTTTTGCTGATCTTGAAATGCAGGAATCACTGCAAGCTAGGTGGTACCTACTCTCCTGCTAGCAACAGAAGAATAAATATATATATATATATATATGTTTTCGTAGATTTTCACGGGTAAAGGTATGTAGGTCTTGGTGTATTCGGCTCTATATATATATATAAAAACCCATGCAGCCCATGAACCATCTTTATAGCTTGTGACAGTCCCAAAGAAACAAAAATAACCCTATGTCTTGCTCCCACTTCACACAAACAGGAAATAAAATGAAGTGCTAGTGCATCCACCTCACTCTCCTGTTTTTATTTCATTTCACTGGTATGATAATGTATTTATTTAGGCAGAAATCTGGGTGGTTAACATGAAGGAAAGTTTTCTGGGTTTAAAATTGCTATTCCTCCTACATTAAAAAAAGTCCTCTTGTCAAATTGACAGTCAGGTGCTAGGCAGAGGGTACTGAAGCTTTTGGTTGGGGAGATTGTGATGGATGGAGAGAGCTGAGGAATGGAGAGACGCAAGAATTCCCACCACAGGGACATAACTTATAGCAGAATTATAAAGAAAATGAACCCTCTGATAAACGAACACCCTGACTGTGATTTGGCCATGCCAGTTGAGACATGTCAACATGTGGACTTTGCATCAGTTCAGAACTGATCTGTATTCATGCAATCACATGGTCAGTGGAAGGTAAATACTGAAGCAAGGGGTGTGTGTGAATAAAATCCATATAATCATTGTGCTCCCAAGAACTTTTCGTAATTACTTTGCTAGTATGAATGCTAACAAACCTCTATGAATACCAACCTACAGTTCAGAAGAACAAAAAAAAGTGCTGTAGGCCAACTTGTGCAGATGACTCACAACAACAATATCTAGAAAACACATCTAAAAGTAAAGTTATTAACTGACTTGGGTCAATGGCATAGAACAGAATTCCCCAACCTTTCTGGCTTTGCAGCCTGGTTGGAGAGGGGAAAGGGGATGGTTCCACGTGAGCGGTGGGGAAGTGCATGCACACACGCAGCTCCATTTGCACAAATGGCATGCACACCTACTTGCACAAATGGAGTGCACACGCACACGTTTTCCCGCTGCTCGCACAAGTGAGGATGCATGCGCACATGCTCATCGACCACTTCCACAGCCCGGTTCTGAAAGGCTCAAGGCCCAGTAGTGGGCCATGACGAGGGGATTGGGGACCCCAGAATAGAACATGAAAGAGATCCGAGTATTTTTATCCCATAACCAACCATATGTCAAACGACAACAACAACACAGTGGAGATTCATGGCCATTAGATTCCTGGAAGGACAAGACATATAAACAAAATAGAATTGGAGTAAAACCAGTATTTCCAATCTTGCCGTCTCTTTACTATAGCCTTTTAAACCAAACATACTGCACAACGGCTATATAGAGATGTACTCACTCATTCTTCCTCTCTTGGTCTTGAACAGCGCCTATCAGATTGTGGTTGAAGAGCTGCATCCTCATCGGACCAAACGAGAAACCGGTGCAATGGATTGCTACCAGATTCCTGTCACATATCAAAATGCCCTGAGTAATGGCTCACCCTATTATTTTGCTGCAGAATTGCCTCCTGGCAATCTTCCAGAAGCAGCAGCTTTCACAGTTGGTGACAATAGAACTTATCAAGGCTTCTGGAACCCACCTTTGGTGCCTCGGAAAGGGTATAATATCTACTTTCAAGCCATGAGCAGTGTTGAAAAGGTAAATGCATACAGGTTTTTCTTCTTTGTTTGTTTGTTTGTTTGTTTGTTCCTTGATTCATCCAAACATCCATTCATTCAATTTTGAACAATCCCAACTACAGTCTGACTCTAAATCAGTTGTTTTTCCTGTACTTTAAGACCAAGACTATGATCAAGAGAGAGGTCCCAACAACAGCATGGGAATTTTGTCTCTTTTTTTGTTGTTTCTTACCTGCCATGTGTGGTAAACAACTGGTTATCCTTGTATAGCAAGGATATTTTTATGCGTTAAAAAAATTCTACTGTTTATGCCATTTTCCTTGGAAATGTAATTCATGAGAACTAATAACAATATAAGAAAAACTTCAGTATAACCAAAGAACTATAAAATATTTTTTAAAAACAAAGAAAATGTCCAGATTTCAACATTTGGATTCATATTTTGGTATAGTTCAAGATATTCTAGTGCCTGAAAAAATATCAAGTATCCATGCAGGTGTGCGTGTGCCTCCAAGGAAGGATGGGAGCAATTGAAATTGACAATCTCCTTTGCCTTAGTAGTATCTCAAACCTGTCAGCAGAAGCATGATGTCTCATTCTATATAATTCTAATTCTGATTTCAATTAGTGTGAATCTTTGATTCTCAGGTCTTAGTCCTTAATCTGGCTTTCTTTCTGCAATAGGAAAAAAAGTTTCTGTAATCCACAAATTCCACATACAAATTTTTAATGGAAAATATTCTGCCCAAAAATATTTAGAGTAGTGGTTTCAGTAAAATCAGTTTAGCCATATTATGGCTTTTCATTTTCAAAAGAAATAATCCTCTTCATCTCTCTTTCATAGTTCAAAATATTAAATTGGTTTTGGAAAAAGAAAACTTAGGTTGCCTGGCAGACTAGTACATAAGTACCAAGTTTTCAAAGTCTTCATCCCATACTTCAAGTAAAAAGAGTACATTTTTAAAAGCCATTTGTTTGAAATATGATCTAAGTCTACTCCTTGTTTGTACAAAAATGCGATGTACAAGTTAGAAATTACTTGACTGCTGTGCAGGTGTTGAAGATATGACCAGAGATTCCTACTGCAATTTCTTCACTGTTTGAAATTTTGGTGCCACTGAGTAGTGCTTCTATTTCAGTATGTATATCAATAGAGAATAAAGCAACAGGAGGTTCAGAACTGTTGGGCACTTGTAGGTGTGAAAAGCAACATGACTTGATAACCCTCATGCTGATGCCATTGAATCATTTTCTCTTGTAAACCAAAATATGAGACAAGAAAAGGAAGAAACAGCATTTGGGATAATAGCCAAGATATTTAGGGCTGTGATTTCCATACTGTGAGTATAGCCTTGTATAAAACCTTGGTCACCTGCTTATGATGTCCCAATAGCAGATGGTTGGGAAAAGATGAGGGGGGCAAGGGAGGATTTGCTGTTAAATTGGTAGTCTTCAGAATAATTAATCTGCTTTAGAAAGACTGATCTTCCCACCCTGCCATTTGCATTTTGGCTGCAATTAATAATATAGATGTTTCAGCTTTGGTGATTTTACCATCAAACCCCTAGAATGAATTCTTGCCTAATGTTGTAATTATAAAAATTAGCTGAATATTGTGGCAAGATGGGAAAATGGCATTGTTTTTAAGACCATCCTACAATGGCTTGTTGAAGCTGAAGGATTTTCCTGAAGTTAGTATGTGCTTAAATCAATGACCATAAAATTGGTGGTGTATTTTTTGGGGGGGGAGAGATCAAATTAACTGGTAAGTTCAGTTGAGAGGAAGATCAGCAGATAAAAAACAGAAGGCTTAACATAAAATTTTGGAGACCATATTGGTGTCAATATAGAAACATACATGTGTGTGGAAAGATGCCTAATAACATATAGACTGGGTTCATATTCATGCTAATCAGTGGCATGTGTAGCCATGGTTCTTTGAATAAAATATAGTTGGTTGCATTCCTATAGCATGCTAAGCCAAAATAAGGAAACCATGGTTTGGTTTACTAGAATTGTGAAACTGGTTGCCGAGTATGGTACGATTTGCTCCCAGCCTTCAATTGAGGTGGCAGAAATTAAGCTTAGAATCGTCTGATTACAAAACATTTTCTTCATCTCTGAACCTGGGCTTTAGGAGAAAAAACTATTTTACAAATTCCTTTTTGGTTGGTATGTGACCCTTCTTTTTTTTGTAATTTTAAACTTGGATTAGAGATTTCTAAGTGGAAATATGAATATAAGGAACTTCCTTCCACATTTGATGGGAATGTAAAATTGGATAGAGTATTTAGTTTTATATGTTAGGTGTGACACAAGTATTTACCTTCCTATATATTTGGCTTGCATTTTGGTAGATCAACAGGATGATACTCAAATCATACAGTATCTTTGTATTTCAATAGTTAAGGAGAGCCAGCTTGGTGTAATAGGTGACACATCAGGCTAGATATCAGAAGACCGTGAGTTCTAGTCTCACTTTAGACACAATGTCAGTTGGGTGACCTTGGGCCAGTCACCCTCTCTCAGTCCTAAGAAGGAAAAAAATGGAAGCCCACTTGTGAAAATCTTGCCAAGAAAACTGGAGGAACTTTTCCTGGCAGTCACCAGGATTCAACCCTGACTCAAAGGCAAGGTTGGGGTTCGCACCTATTTGCTAGAACTGGTTGTTAACATTCTAAGCAGTACGGAGAACCGGTTGTTAGAAGAAATTACTAACCCTGTAAGGAAGGCAGGAAGGAAACATTCTGATGTTGCTTACAGAAACTGCCTCTCTGTTAACCTTTATTACATTCTTGGCAGGACTAGACTTCCTGTCTCTGGAATTTCTCTGGAGTTTTTTTTCCTCTTTTGCTGGTATTTTGCTTGTGTGGAGTGACCATTCAAAGTTACAATGGCACTGAAAAAAGTGACTTATGACTTACGACTGTTTTTCACACTTACGACTGTTGCAGCATCCCCACAGTCATGAGAGGCCAGGCGAGGAGATGCGTGCCTTGATATGAGTGATTTTGAATTGGCCATGCCCAACCAGTCACATAACCACCAAGCCATGCCCACCAATTAAGCCATGCCCACAGAACCGGTTGTTAAAAAATTTGAATCCCATCCCTGCTCAAAGGGACAACAACAGCAAAAAAAACCCTAAGGCTTGGGTTAACTTAAAAAGTTGGCCTTCTCCTATCCATCTGCCATTCTTTAGCAATTAAGCAGTGAGATTTTCTTGCTGCTGAGATTATATATTCAGTTAGAATCCAGAGAGAGAGAGGGCAGGGGAGGGAAGGGGAGGGAGAGAGAGAGAGAAATTAGCTAGATGCATTTTTGCTTACCTAAAATCCATTCCCTGAATATGCAAGCAAACTTGGAAGATCCAATAACACTTGGAAAAAATACAAAGACAGATTAGTGCAAACTCATTTTGCCTTTGCATTTAGATTTAACATTTGTTACTCATATCTTCATCATCCTATAATTTGTACATAATAACATGCATTAAACTACTGCTTTAGAATTTGCCAAGATGTACTGGTGGTACTAATAAATTTGGACTAAATGTATTTATTTATTTTTTAAACAGGAAACCAAAACTCAGTGTGTTCGAATTGCTACTAAAGGTAAGAGATTTTACCCCCCATGAATAAAAGGGCATAGATATTTTGATTTTTTTTTTCAGAGAGTTTACATTCTAAGACCTGTTATACTTCTTGTACAATGCTTGGGCTCTGTTTGATGTTGTACCATGCAGAGAGGGGTAATCTTCCCAGGAGATGAGTTACTTTAATGCTGGCTCAGTAAAAAGTTTGCTTGTAGGTGCAAAATACAACAGCATCATTATTCCAAAGACATCAGACTGCTCTTGTGCCAACCATAACTGGCAATAGTTATTCCAAAGAACAAGTTGCTCAGAGCCCAGATTATTAAGTTTTATTAGGAAGAAGCTTAATTCTAGCAAATAGTTTGCTTTTGAATTAGAAACCTATTATAAAGGGTAGATTAGAGGAGGAAGTTTCTGGTTCTCTTTTTGATGTCAAGGGGAAGAGCTTTGTCTCTGTTATGAAAAGAGTTCACAGAAGGGTTGTTGTACTTCTTCAACTTCTTTTATTATTATTTTTTAAAGAAAATCTTATTTCACCGACTCAGGGGTTCAAGTTCAAATTACAGTGATAAGCCAGAGAACTGGAAAAGATAAAAACAATTCGTAAAAAAAAGTACCAGTTTGTAAAGTTACAGAACACTAATCATGATATAACTTATCTAGAATGTATTCTTGCCTAATGTTGTAATTATGCAACATTGTAATTGTCATTTTTCTGTCAGTGTTAGTTGTGTTCTTAAAAACCTAAGGGTGTGTTGGGGATGATAAAGTATAACTTCTTAAATCTAGAAAATGAAAGGCTAAATATCATGGAGATATATAATAAATGCCCCTAGACTTTTTTCTTCCCATAAAGTTGAAAAATACATCACTGGCTACTAGATTACAGTGTAATTTTTAAACCTTGCATTTTACTCTGATAGTATCTTGCCATGTTTTTACCATTCTTGCTACAGAACAGAGCTGTATGTTTGAATGTGTGTATGCATGTATGAAGCACTTCTTTTCAGATTGTTACATTTTTTCAAGACTGCAGGGCTGAACCTGCTCACAGTTTTTTCCAAGTGTGTGTATTTATGCCTGGTTGTTGTAACTGTATCTACTCCTTTACAAATAAGATAGCTAAACTCATCCATGTTTTGTTCCAAGGCAAGTGGACATCTGTACATCTGTTATTTTGGATTATATTAAGCATACTAGGATTATGTAATATTTTAAGTTAATCTGGCAGTAGCAATTCTATGAAATGCTTATTGAAGTACAGGTAGATTTTATAGCTGCACTACTCAGGAAAACCTGTTGGGGCAGTGCTTCCACATTATTTACTTATCATGGGATAATATAGGATGCAAATGTAGCCCTAATGCCATTAAATCAAATTAAATTCAAACAGACTAATGAATGATTTGATTATGTGACGTGCCATAATTGTGTGGGTGGTAAGGAACCACATAGATAGACACTCTCCACGATCATCTGTTGCCAACTTGGCCTTTGCAATTTTTTTAATGCCGTACTCATAATTACTGCTATAATTGAGTCCACCCAATTTATTTCCTTTCATTTTTTCCACATTGCACATTAGGTCTTCATATCATGTGTCTAAAATATGACAATTTGAGCTTGATCATTTGTGCCTGGAGTGAGAAATCTGGATTGATTTCTGCAATATCCTGGCTATTGCTTTCTTGGCTATCCGTTGTGTTCTCAACCTTCTCCATCATCAAAATTTGAAAGCATCAATAGTTTTCCATCCTGCTTCACAATGCTCAACTTTCAATTCCATATGTCAGGGTTCCAAGTAATATACCCATAGCAAACAGAAGTCCGAGCAAGTAGATTCCTTAAAGAACAGTTTTATTGGATATATCAGATTGGCATGGACTGGTGAAAACTGACTCTAAAAGTTCCCACAGTTTTCATCTAATTAAAAGTAAAAAAATTTCCCCACTTTCCCAACCAGTCACATGGCCCAATCACGGTGCTGTCTGGTTGCTTGGAAACTTCAGTCCTCCTCTCTTCAGCCACCTGTGGGAATGTCCTTGGTTCTCAGGGGAAACTATTTTATTTTGGCTACAAACCCCAACTATCTCTATTCCCCCCTTCCTATCCCTCATCACCAGTGTGGCAACGCTGAAGCCTCCAAGATGGCCTCAGTCAGGCTGGCTTCAGAGTTGACACTGTCTTCTGAAGCTATTGACAGCATAATTATTTTTATATTAAATATTATAATTATAATCTTTGTAGGTACAGATCCTTTTCCAAAGCTTTTGTGGCTACTGTAGCATATTGCTGATTCCTTTGTAATTTGTGGTTGATCCTATAAAGCAGAAGCTATCTACAACTATCTTCATTGTTGATTCTAATGATAGTTGCTGTATATGTTGCCATTAATTATGTCTTCTTTCTATTTAATTTTAGTCCAATTTTTTCAGTATTCTCATTACCATAACTTGTTTATCATTAACATTTTCAGTTATCAGAGTTTAGGTCTTCAGTCCTAGTGATGACACCATTACCAGTTGGAGGTTACCTTTTTGCAATTTAAAAACCGTAGTCACCTACTTTCAAGGCAGCCTCCCCCAATAATTTTATTTATTTTACTTTATTTGATTTCTATAGCCGCCCATCTCAACAAGTGATTCCGGGTGGCATACATCATTATAAAAGCATAAAATGAAAGAAACCCAGAGGGCAAGATTTTCAGCAGAACAGCACATCTCCTTATCCCCACCAGCTGACATTTCTTGGCTCTAGCCTATATATCCAGCATATTGCTTGAGCAAATAAGGAAAGACTATACAGCCTTATCTCACTCCTCTGCTGACATTGAGTCAGTCTGTTTTGCCACATTTCACTTGGATTGTGGCTTCCTTTGTGCGTGTAGGCTTTGCATAAGGACAATAAGATTCTGTGAGATGCCTGTTTTTTCTTAAGGACATTCTACAACTTGATACAACTTCTATAATCAATGAAGCACTTATGGGTTTCTTTTAGTGTTTTCAATTTTCTGTTATTCAGTGTACATCAGCAATAAGGTCTCTGGTTCCTTGGCCTTTTCAGATGACCCTGATAAACATATGCAGAAGCTATTGCCCAGGCAACAGGAGCTGATACATTTTTTGTTAAGTTTAGAACAGCCAGATAACATCTGGAAGTGACTCAAACAGACCCCTCCCTAATTTACTTTGTTAATTATAAGAGGAGGAGGTAACAGCTTAATAAGGCTTGTAAAATTCTGTTATTACAGCCAATAAAAAAAGAGAAGACATTGTGCATGTTTAAGATGCTATAATTCAGAAGTTCAGATTGTTGTTGGACAGATTGATGTAAGTAACAATTATCCTATAGATCCACCAAACTTTTCATTCATAATCAAAGCTTTGGTTCCTGAATTAGTTGATGCTGCAGTATGTTACAATTCACTAAGGCATGCATTTTTTCTCTAATAGTGGTGATGTAGGAACAAGTAGCTACTGTTTATTCTTTGCTACTTTTGATTATCCAAGATCCCTTTGTGTGACTATCTGACAGTAAATTTTAAATTGCTTAATACCTTTAGAGGCTTCAGGCATTGCCCAGAGTAGAAAATACAAAATCAAATTATTGTGATAAGCACATCACATAATCCCAAGCAATAAAGTGCAAGGACCTAAAATCCCTTTGCAAACTACTTGGCAACTATCCCTAACTCTGCAAGCATCTTTCTCCCTTCTCCAATTTAACAAGACTTTCCATCAGCCAAACTTTATCACCTATAAACCAAACTTTGGGTCTGCTGGGTATTTGAGCAGAATTAAATTCCCTCCAACACACACACTGGCACAAGTGGGCTTGTGAGCACACATACATATGATTCATTCTCATTGTTTCCTTTCTACTTGTCTTAATGACAGAGAATTAACTATACCTGTTCTAGGATTAGCAAAGTTTTCTCACTTCTAGGTGAAGACGATGAAAACAAAATATTATAATGGATCTTTCACATCAAAAATATCTTTGGAAATACTGGTTTGTTTGTTTTTTAGGCTTCTAATGCTAGAGGGCTATAGAGATTTCTGCATGAGCAATTATTTTTGTGCCTCTGAAGACTTGATAAGTATTTTAAGATAAACTTCCCAATGTTTATTAGTTCATTTTAAGTATGACTCAAACATTTCAGCTTCATTTTGACTGAATGAAACAACTGGCATAGATTTTATTAGCATCTAAAATAAGAAGTTAAGACTTTTCCATTTTAGTAGTTACTTAAAATCACAACTAACATTGTAAGTGATAGGTAAAAAAAGCCACCAAGCATCACAAAGTATAGATATCTGTTAGATGAAAGAAAGCTTCTCTTAATTTCCCAGAAAAAGAAAACAGAACAAACTACCCACCACCTACAAATTTGTACAAAGGAAGAGTAAACTGCTATGATTTACAATTCCAAATCTGCCAATGGCCCTCAAAGTCTTGGATGAAGCCTCCAAAATTTCTCCAGGATTGTTAATTTCACAAAGGGGACACTAAAACAAACAGCAGTGAGAAAATGAATTCCTTAATGTCTTACTGACAAGCTGAAAGAAGTCACATTTGTGAAGCAAGCTAGTACCCATCTGAAAGTCCTTAAATAATTCTGATGCAAATAAAGTAGTTCTTTTCATAAAAATGCTAATGATGAGAGAGCAAGTGGATTGAAAACAGACATTATAACGCCTCATGTGTAGCTCTTGTGAAAAAAAAAGCAAATATTAAGTATTACCAGACAATTGGGTTATCATTTCAAAGATATTTTCTCATCTAAATAGAGAAAAGGAATGACCATGGACTGACAAAAAAAAATCAATGGGAGTGGGAGTGACTTCCAACTTCTTGCCACTTTCCCTGTTGGATTCCCTGTGGGAAACTTGAAGTTAATATCAGAAATCTCCCCTTCCCTTAACAGATTAGGAGTTGGAAGGGACCTTGAAGGTCTTCTAGTCCAACCCCTTGCTCAGGCAGGAAACCCTGTACCATTTCTGACAAATGGTTGTCTAATCTCTTTTTAAAAACTTCTAATGTTGGAGCACTTGTTGGAGGCAAGTCATTCCACTGATTAATTGTTCTAACTGTCAGGAAATTTCTCCTTAGTCCCAGATTGCTTATCTCCTTGATTAGTTTCCATTCATTGCTTTTTATCCTGCCTTCAGGTGTTTTGGCTGTGATATTGGAACACTGCCCTTCCCTTCCCAGTAGGCAAGTAAGCAGGTGGGGGGAGGGAGCAAGGGATTGTGGAACTGGCTGAAAACTCTAATGGAACTTTGCAAATAAAGGTTAGGTGATGGATCAGGGAAGACATGCAGGGCTTGTCATAGGTCAGGAAATGCATCAGGGTGCACAAGAAGTACTATTCATATCTGGTAAGATACATGGAGGGGTAATACGGATCAGGGAGAGAGTGTGCAAGTGTGCAAGAGGTATATTGAAGAAGACATGTGGGGGCCATGAGTTGGGGAAGGTGCAGAGTGGTAGAACAGGTCAAGAGAGCATGGACTGGTAAGGGTATACGGAGGTTCATTTCTCCCTATTCTTCCCTTTTTTCTGTTTGCAGCAGGCACATAAATGGCTGGTGCTAGGTTGCGGAGAGAGGGATTGTGAGACTCACTGGGAAACTCACAGAATGTTGAAATTGAAGATCATGTGATACAGCAGCATCCAATAGCACTGAAGCAGTCATTCCCTCAGGAATCATAGGTCCCAGATTTTAGACATGAACTGTAAAGCTAGCCCATTTGAGGTACCTTGGTTCACAAAGAGTTAATAATTACCTTCTTTGCACCATTTTGCAAAGGTTAAGGTCATGGTAATATATGGATAGATGATAGAGATAGATAGATAGATAGATAGATAGATAGATAGATAGATAGATAGATAGATGAAATAAAATTACCAATAAACACCTCTATGTGTGAACTTATCTGGAATATTGCCTATGTTTTTTGGCAATGAACCTCAAAAAGAAAAAGGAAACTAAAATTATAAGTATCTATATGAGGAGAGGCTATTTTGCAATCATATGGTATTTCATACCCACAAATTAACATATCTAGATATAACCCAATAAAAATATAATCACAGCAATTGGAAAAGGGTATTCAGAATTCTGATGAAGAATTCTATTAGAAATGTGTTCATGATGTACACAGTTCCCAACTTCTCTTCAGTGTGGTTAAATATCTTTGAAGACTAGTATCTATTTTCCCATAGGATATAAAATATTAATGCATATTTTTATGTATGTTGTGACATGCCTTCTAGTATATTTCCCAACAGTAATACATTCTTTGTGGATTTGTTTTTATTCAAACAGAATCTCCTTGAAACCAGATTTGTTTTTCAGCTTCGTAGTGGGAATTATTTGCCAAAAATAAATAAGTAACAAAATCTGTTTCCAGTATATTATCTATTAAATTTAACCAGTTAACTACCAGAGCAGTTTGGAATGCCATTCATAGTTCCTTTATAAACAATTACACAACATAGCTAGAGGGACTGACATGTTAGCTGAATGTAGGTATGCCTGGTTCTATAGAAGAGTCAACTTTTTAGTGATTTCATTAATGTGACTTTTTCACCATGATCTCATGATTCATGCATATGGGTCTGTGGAAACTTCTATAGTTTTTAGGTTTCTTTGATGATAGTCCGCTTCCAACATGCACTATATTAACTAGGCATGGGTCATACAAAACTGCTTGAGCTTGTTTTCACCTGCCATAGTGTCAGCTCATTTATCCTTGAGCTGATTGTCCACAATATTTTTCTCCGCTGCCTGAAAGTTTGGGATTTAGGGCACTGCATTGCTGTGTTTTTACTCCTAAGTGCATAGTTTTGTTTGGTAGTTGCAGCGAGGAAGAGATCAGACTTCCAGTGCTCTGTTGGGAAGTGCCCAAGGCTTAGAGCTTTTCCCATCCTATTTAACATCTACTTGTAGCTGCTAGGAGAGGTCATCTGCCAGTTCAATATGCTTATGATCCCCAGTTGTGCATCTAGTCCCAAGCCTCAGTGGGACATGCAGTAGAAACCCATTCACATACCTGGAAACTCCCAATGTCTAGATGGGAAAAAATCAGGTTGAGACCCAATCTGGGTTCGATTGGGGGACTGTTCATTCATAAACCTTCTGATGGAAAGATTGTATCATCAAAGATTTCACTCTTGATTGCAGTTTTTGGAAACAACTTGTGGGTCTTTTTTGAGTCATGACTCCTGCTCAAGGAATAGGTGGAAGCCATGGCCAAGAGAGTTTGTCCTCAGTTTTGGCTGCACCCTTACCTGGAACAGGATGCTTTGAGGACACTCACTCATGCTCTTGTCATCTTCCAATTAGATTACTGTAATTTGGTCAGAAACTTTAAATGGACCAAAATACAACTCAGTGACTCATCTTGATATTGTTGTTAGCATCACCACTGCAGGAGTATTATACTGCTGCACATGCCCTGAGAGAAAGAGAAAATGGAATCAGTGGCATCTAGAAGCAATAGTCTTGACATCAGTGATTCCAACAGTGATAGAGCCAATGACCTCTTCTCTGGTTGAGGAAAATGCCTTCAACCACTCACAGGATCAGCTACCCTATCTTAAGCAGAGGCAAGAAATAAAGATTCAACAACAAGAGTCAGTGTTGAAGAGCATATTGCCGCAGCTTTGTCTGGGGTGGAGGCTCAGCATCACTGATTTGCTGCCCTCACTCTCTGGGAGCAGCTTGAGTGGTGCAGTGGCCTAGAGGTGGAGCACTCACCTCACAACCAGAAGGCTGTGAGTTCAATCCTAGGTAGGGGCAGATATTTCTCTCTCTGGGCACACTGAGATTATATCTGCTGAATAAAACTCCACATTGGTGACAGGGAGGGCATTAGGCCAGAAAACACTCAGCTCCATTCAATTGCCCTGACCCGCAAGGGATTATGGGGTCGTTAAAAGAGGATGACTCCTTGGGAGCAGCTATTAAGAACAATTTTTTCAAGCCACAGCTATGTCATGCTTACCTTGCTGTGCTTGGGCTTAGAGTTCTGGATTCTACCTCAATGTGTTTTGTAGCTCTTTCCTTGGATTCCTTGCTTTTTTTATTAGGTTCCTGGTCTCAACCCATGCCAACCTTGTTGACTATGTTTACAGTTACCCTCTTAAGATAATGGTAAAAAGGACTCTCATCTTCTAAAAGTTCTGTCTGAGTTTTGCTTATCATTGAACTGTGACAGGCATTCAACTTGCTCTACTGTTGGCTGGCAGCCAGCAGTGTCACACAGAAAAAGGAGCTGCTCTGGCTGCAGTCCAAGTCAAGATACTGGTTTTTCTCTTTAAAGCCCTGTGTGACTTGGGGCCTGGGTAGCTGAGAGACCACCTTTCCCTATTGAATGATAAAGAATTTGTAAAACAAATGCAGGTAGAGACCTTACAATACTTTGATCTGAATTCAGAAACATCAAATTCACAAATGTTTGAATGGGAAGCTTATATCCAAGATTGAATTATTGCTTATGCATCACACAAAAATAAGATTAAAAATAATTTACAAGATGAATTGAAATCTTTACTGTATGGACATAAATGTCCATCTACATTTTAAAAGTCTATTCAAAACTATAAGCGCCTCTCTGTGTATATGCATGTATTTGATATATTTTATTTTGTATCTGATAAATCAATTAGCGCTCAAGTTGAAGTCCAAGCACCTCCTTTGGATTCTTTCATTTCTCTTTTGGATTCAGTTATTTTCTTTTAGGTAGTCTTCATTCTTACAATGAACAAATTGGTTGGATGGCATTCTCTTTGACGTAAAATTCAATAATCTTGTCAAGTGATAAGAGCACCCAGAAATCCAATTTGTACAAAATATTACTCCTTTGCCACTCTTGTTCTAAGGGACATCAAGTGACTCATGGGTCAAGCCAACTTCAGTGCCATTGACTTCTTGCCACATTAAGAATTTTTTTTAAATTACATTTATATGCCACCCTTCTCCGAAGACTCAGGGTGGCTTACAATTTTTGGGATACAACCCAATGCGCTCAGCAATAGCCTTCATTCCATTGTATATGCCTGCTTATTACTAAGGGCATTTTTACAAAGTCAGCTTATTGCCCCCAACAATCTTGGGTCCTCAATTTACCTACCCCGAGAGGATGGAAGGCTGAGTCAACCTTGAGCCTGGTGGGATTCAAGCCTGCAATAATTGCAGGCAGCTGGAACTTAAGAGCTAGGCAATCTTTGTAGAGTAAAGGAAAAAGAATATTATTCATTATTCCAAGTACTGTTGCCTAACATTATTATAGTGGAGACATCACAATCAAGTTTTCACTGTCAACAGCTTACTGCATTCATGGAGAATAAAACATTAGAAAGTCATGTCATAATCTTTGGACCTCTCACTCTCCACATCAAGCATGAATGCTGAAATACCATGTGTTGATTGATTTGTTTATTTTTTATTTATTTCATTTATGTAGCCACTCACTCAGCATGCAACTTGGGTAGCTAATAACCACTAAAAAAGCATCAACAAAATTATAGAACAGCAGTTAAAACACATCATTCCCAAGGCAGTTCATACATCCATAATGAACAAACACTTAAAGCATTTAAAACCTATCCCCCTGGTAAGTCTGCTGCACCGGACTGATACTGGAGGCTAGGGCTAATATTTAGGACATTCTTTTCACTGGAACAAACTATTAAAATAATAAGACTAAGAACACACTGCTGGTTTAGAAGTTTTCTGTGACAGAAAATAGAGACTGCAGCTACCCAACGTTATCCCATTTACTATGTTCATGTGTTAACCAAAAGGCATTAGCCTTTCAAATAGAAGATATCATTTTATACTCAAGGAGGTTTTACTGTATGTCTAACAGCATAGTTATCTGTAAATGCCAGCCTGAAGGCTCCAAGCAGTATCTTTGATAATCCCCCCCCCACTTAAAAGCCACCTGGCTTATGTTCAAAGTGGTTACATAACAGTCATTGAATTCTACTGTCATTTCACAGGATTACCATATTGAATAATGTGTCTTATTGCTTTTAAGAATTATTTTTACTATTCTTGGCCTTCCAAAGACCTTCTAAAGGCCGTGTTTCTTTTCTTTTTCTTTTTAACCAATAGTTTTACAAAGAAAATTAGCAACCACCAAGTTTTGCTCTGAGCCGCCTAGTCAGTCCTTTCTCTGCATAAGAATACTCACCCATGTGTGTGAATCACAGAGAATTACCGTATTTTTCACTCCATAAGACGCACTTTCCCCCCCAAAAAGTGGGTGGAAATGTCTGTGCGTCTTATGGAACAAAAAATATGGGCCATGGCAGTGGGTCCTTTTACATTGCTGAACCCCACCTCTTCTGTCTTTGTCATTGCCCATTTTCCTCCTCCAAACCTAGGTGCATCTTATGGTCAGTGCACCTTATAGTGCAAAAAATATATTATAATGAAGAACTGGTTTCAGAATTCACCAATCATTGCAGTTCTTCAAGTTCTCAACTTGTACCTTGCTTGATGTCACTGTTTCTTTGAATCCACTTTGTCTTTCTTAGGAACTGAAGGTATTTGACAGCTGTGTGGTATAATAGGGCAGGAGGAGCACCAAACACATCTGTAGGTTTTGACAGGTTCCAAAGGAGAGGCCTGCAAAGGCTCTTATACATTTACAGATGACCAGTTGAAGAATTGCAATTATAGATTCTTTCCCCAGTTCAGATGACAGAAAAGGCATGCATTCATACAAATTCTCACACATATTTTGTAAAACTTTTTTGGGGTAATAACCAAAAATAGCCACTTGACCCTATACAGTTGAAAAGCAGTACAATATATTATTTTTTAAAATTGCATGACACGTAAATAATAAATCGATCATGCGTACAGGTCAAAAATGTACATAGTAGTGCCATTGTACTTCTGAAAGCCTTGGAGTTATTTAATGACACAGAGGCTTAGAATAGTTAAATTTATAGTTCCTTTTTTTTCATTCCTGTTTAATAGTATTACACCATAAATGGGTTTTCCGTTTAATTAATGCCTAGATAATAGAAGGATTACACAGAACTACATGGATATTTCATCCCTTTGTGCCTGTTTTTTTATTATGATGATAATACCAAAATCTTTAATGCTCATAATACTACCCATATGTCAACTAGAAATCCCCAGAAATCTGCAAAACTGGGAATCAAGAAGATAGTAATATACTCAGGAAACTAAATGAAATCCTAAGCCATGTTAACAGTTGAAGATCCTTCAACCACAGCACTAATACTTCTAGCTTCTTAACATACAAAATGCTGATTTTCCACAACTTACCTTATTATATCTGGATCTCTTCAATCATTTAACTGACTGCTTCCTCTCTTTCTCTCTCCCTTAGACAGCTCTTAGATTGAAAGTGTAGCACTGTGGCATCTGTGCTATTGCCCCAAGTGCTATTCATATGTGTTACAATCAGTACAGCTTTTCCTTAGATTTATGTTTCTGGCATATGGACAGCTGGAAGTCATTTAAAGAGACCATTGCATGTCCTAATTTCTTCAATACAATATCCCTATCCACAAGACATCAATTTAGATGTCTTCCCCTTTTAGAATCATCCATTTGATATTTAATCAGTGCTATGAAAATGGCATTGATCAGAATAACAGCTATGTTTATAATATGTTGTTGTTGTTGTTTTTAAAATTAAATGTTGCAGCAGACTGCAAATATTCAGAAGGCAGTTTGCTTTACTGAACCTGCTATTCTGATCTTCTGAATGTGCATAGCTATTATTTTTTACTTTCTAGATTTTTGCCAACATTCAGACACCACAGTAATGTAAAATGTAAGAGGTTCAAGAATTGTGTGGGTTTATAATATACTTGTTTTTTCACACTTCCACAATATGCCAGAAATCTGCAGGTGTTATAAAATCAAAATGGGTATGCCTCTGATTTGCATTACTTGGCAAAACTTTATCTGTTTCTATTCCTCTCCATGCAAATACATTAACTTTTCTGCATTTAATGTCAGCATTCTCTGCATAGTTTAAGTGGTTATGGGTAGGTAGTTTATTGTAGAATATGTGATATGCCTTTTTGTATGATTTTATATGGTTTCAACTGCATTGTTTCACTGTCTTTATATTATTTTTAACTGTGAGCTATTCAGAGTCATGTATTTAGAGTGGTCGACATATAGCATTTGATGAAATTTCTCTTTCTCTCTGAAAAATAAGTTACTTAGTTCTGAATAGCCCATGTTGTTTTCAAGATCTGAAAAAGAATGATTCATCTTGATTACCCAGAATAATGATACATGTACTATTCAGTACCAAAGCAAAAACATTTGGTATTTTGCTTTTTTACACTGCTGTCTGAGGGAATCTTATTTATGTGTTAGATGGTGGTTGGGGGCAGTAACTAAATTTCCATTATGAAAGCGTTTTGCAGAGCCTGAAGTAATAGTTCCATTTGTTTTCTTCATATTATTCCATTTTCCTATTTTTTCTCTTAATTTAATCTTTCACCTTCACATAATTCATCACACTTCATTAGTTCCCTCTGAGAACAAGCTACATTTCCCCTATACCAGCTCTAGTAAATAGGCTGAAAATTAGATTTTTGTACCTATAACATTCAGTCTCTCTTGTGTTCTGTGGAACTGACGGCATTCCTTCGGCAATGAATCAATCTTCTTTGGCGAAGTTAATGGATGACTTTCCAATTGTTTTATATTAGTCTAATCAGATTTTCTATTTCTACCCATCAAGCTGCCTTTTTTTACTCCTTTCCCAGTTCTCCTAAATATAATGTCTTGTCTGAAGCATTTCTTGCACCCTCAATAGATTTGCTTTAAAAAAATTGTTTTCCCATTTAATACTGTACTGATTTTATGCATTTTCCCATCCTTTAATATATCTCCTGTAACATACTAAATAAACTGCTTGGGGGAATGTTGGTCATTTAACTTCAGCTGTGAGCTCAAGTGGGGAAAATGGTAAATGCCTATAGGATCTTGTTCACTGCTGATAGAGAAAACAAAAACAGTTTAAAAGAAAAGATTAGATTTTAACATTTCTGTTGAATTCCTCCCACCATTTCCAAAATGCCTTTTCTAATTTGTCACTTGTAAGGGGCATTTTACTCCAGCAGATAACAAAAACATTTAGATAAGGTAAGCTTCCTCTACTATTTGGTATGCAAGCTACTAAATAAATACAATGTGTGATGATTTTTTTTTCATTTGAATTTCAGAAGGGTTTACAAAAATTTTGTATTTTCTATACAGGGAATTTTCCAGCATGAATTTTCATTTTGTTGCTTTTCTTCTTGGTTGATGTTGCCTTCTTAATATATTACTCATACAGGTGAAACTTGAAAAATTAGAATATCGTGCAAAAGGTCATTTATTTCAGTAATGCAACTTAAAAGGTGAAACTAATATATGAGATAGACTCATTACATGCAAAACAAGATAGTTCAAGCCATGATTTTCCATAATTGTGATGATTATGGCTTACAGCTCATGAAAATCCCAAATCCACAATCTCAGAAAATTAGAATATTGTGAAAAGGTGCAATATTCTAGGCTCAAAGTGTCCCACTCTAATCAGTTAATTAAGCCTTAACACCTGCAAAGGCTTCTTGAGCCTTTAAATGATCTCTCAGTCTGGTTCAGTAGGAATCACAATCATGGGAAAGACTGCTGACCTGACAGTTGTGCAGAAAACCATCATTGACACCCTCCATAAGGAGGGAAAGCCTCAAAAGGTAATTGCAAAAAAGTTGGATGTTCCCAAAGCGCTGTATCAAAGCACATTAATAGAAAGTTAGGTGGAAGGGAAAAGTGTGGAAGAGAAAGGTGCACAAGCAGCAGGGATGACCACAGCCTGGAGAGGATTGTCAGGAAAAGGCCATTCAAAAGTGTTGGGGACTTTCACAAGGAGTGGACTGAGGCTGGAGTCAGTGCATCAAGAGCCACCACACACAGACGGATCCTAGACATGGGCTTCAAATGTCGTATTCCTCTTGTCAAGCCACTCCTGAACAACAAACAATGTCAGAAGCGTCTTACCTGGTCTGTTGCTCAGTGGCCAAAGTCCTCTTTGTCAGGGAGTAAAAACTGCTTCCAAACATCCCTGCTAATTAGAGGTGGACTGTGCCTTTCTTTGCTGTCAACTTTGCTTAAATAAAACCTGGAAAGTAATCTAAGAAACATATTTTTATTTACAAAAATAATAAAACCTAACGGACTACATACCGGCAGCTAAACTCTCACACCAAAGGCATATATAAAATAATACAAAGGAAGTTACAGGAAGTGAAGAAAAACTTATTGAATCATGTGCAGTAAATCAGAAATCATAAGACATCCTTATCTCATTGCTATGGAGACAAGATAACAAAGTTCTAGCTAGCAGGCAACTGCCTGCTAATATTAGCCTAGGAGCTTAACAGACAAATCACAAAAAAACGTAGTGACACTCTTTTCTGATGAGAGCAACTTTTGCATCTCATTTGGAAACCAAGGACCCAGAGTATGGAGGAAGAATGGAGAGGCACACACTGCAAGATGCTTGAAGTCCAGTGTGAAGTTTCCACAGTCTGTGTTGATTTAGGGAGCCATGTCATCTCCTGGTGTTGGTCCACTGTGCTTCATTAAGTCCAGGGTCAATGCAGCCGTCTACCAGGAGATTTTGGAGCACTTCATGCTTCCTTCCGCAGACGAGCTTTATGGGGATGCTGACTTCATTTGGCACCTGCCCACATTGCCCACACTGCCAAAAGCACCAAAGCCTGGTTCAATGACCGTGGGATTACTGTGCTTGATTGGCCAGCAAACTCGCCTGACCTGAACCCCATAGAGAATCTATGGGGCATTGCCAAGAGAAAGATGAGAGACATGAGACCGAACAATGCAGAAGAGTTGAAGACCGCTATTGAAGCATCCTGGTCTTTCATAACACCTCAGCAGTAGGCTGATAGCTTCCATGCCACACTGCATTGAGGCAGTAATTGCTGCAAAAGGGGTCCAAGCCAAGTACTGAGTACATATGCATGCTTATACTTTTCAGAGGTCCGATATTGTTCTATGTACAATCCTTGTTTTATTGATTGCATGTCATATTCTAATTTTCTGAGATTGTAGATTTGGGGTTTTCACGAGCTGTAAGCCATAATATCACAATTATGGCAAATCATGGCTTGAACTATCTTGCTTTGCATGTAATGAATCTATCTCATATATTAGTCTCACCTTTTAAGTTGCATTATGGAAATAAATGAACTTTTGCATCATATTCTAATTTTTCAAGTTTCACCTGTACATGCCTAAAGTGCACAGATCACATCCTGATTTTGAAATTCAAATGATATTTTATCATTCCTATTCTGAATCTGCATTATCTATGCAATCTAATCCAGAGGATCCTTTGGGTTTAGAAAAAAGTATAAGTAATGAAATATTGGATGAGATGATAGGTGGGTGGTTATAATCTAATGCCCCAAATCATAATGTAATTGATGCTACACACATGGCTGTTTCTGAAAGGCATGGCTTGCAGATAACAAAAAATATGTTAAACCAGATATGTCAGAACGATTTCAAGATGAGACTTTAGTATGCCCAAACACTATTCACAATCTCCTCACTGATTATATTAGGTCAGCAAGATCAACAATCTCTAGACGGATAAGCTTTACAAATCTGTAACTGAATGTATGATGAAGCTTTGAATCTTAATGGTGTCATGTCGCGCAAATGCACCTTGGCGTTTTGCTTATAATGTGGAGGCAGATGATACACAAATGTAAGTTACAGGTTTATATAGAATAGAGTGAAAAGTGTATCATGAATGAATTCACTATACTTTCAATTTGCATAGTTTCCATTCTTTCCCAGAATATGGATATACGTTTTTGCCATTCAAGACAACATATGCAAGATATCCAGAGAAGAGTCTGACGGCACATATTTTTCTGCAGATTTTTCTCTGAACTGCCCAGATGGGAGATCACATCGGAGCCTTAAATTAAGTGGCTCCCAAAGAAAAGGGATTGTGGATAAAGTTAAAAATGTTTCTTTCTTCAAAACAGCTTGAGCCAATTTAAATTCCATTCTACTGAGGTTTTATTAAGGCGTGAGTTTTTTGTTTTTAGTTCTGGATCTAGCTATTGACTACAATCCAGAAAAAATGGAAAGGTGTAAGGTGTCTTTGCATTTCTGTATGTTCCATGCCATTCAATGAATTTGTGAAATCTGCACATTATAATTTTGAAATATTTATCTTCCTCCCTCTATACAGAGTAGTGCATGGTTGGTTTACAATCCATAATTATAATGATTTCAATAGATTTTTAAGCCATTAAACCTCACTTCAAACAAATGCAGAAAAGCCGTGTCTTCTCTGATAGCTCTAAATTATAAATGATAGCAGCAACTAGATTCTAATGAAATCTTCTTTCCCTTGTTTAATCAAGTTTCCACTGTGCATTTCTTTCAAAAAGATGTGTTAACGGGTTTGCACTCATCACAAGCAATAGTACCTTAACACAAACTGTTAACACTATACAGGATACAGGATGTTTTACAAGGATAACAATGATTCAGTTTAGATTTAATGACACAAGCAAGACCAAATAAATATAAGAGCTACTGTACCTAGCTTCTTTCTTACAAGAGTTGTAAACCAAAATAGAACAAGGTTATCACAAAATAAATCTTTCACCATTTTTGAGGAGTGCTGTAATTGGGAGGGGTATACTTAAACATAGAGGAAATAGAGAATACACATCAACATATGCAACCAAAAGAACTTTATAAAAGGGATGTGAGCACCATGTCCACCCAAACATCTCTCCCAATCCACAATACAAATGAATCCCCAGCTTGCTTTTCTCAGTATGTCTTTATTTATATGTAGTTATTAAAATGATTTATGTAATTACCCACCCAATTCACATGTAATGACTCTGGGTAGCTAACATAGAGCTAAAAACATCAAAACAAAATAGCAAATAAAAATGTACCATAGTAAAGCACAAGCAATGCCAAGGAACAAAACAAACACATTCCAATTCTTCATGCCGTTATAAGCATAGGTTCATCCAATCCTCTGGTCCAATGTTGAGGAGGAAAAAAAAGAATTTTACCAAATCTTGCTAGCTTTTTTTACCTTATCAAAAGCCAACAAGTTTTGACCCACCTTTATTTCAGGAGGTATGCTATAGCTACAGTGACAGAAAAAGTCCACTTCCTGGGTCCAGCTAGGTGACATTTTTTTACAGAAGCAACCCAAGGCATACCCAACCTGCTGGAAACTTTGGATCAGACCAGAAACAATTAGAGACTGGAGGACCCATAGATAATCTGGCCTGAATGGCTGTAGAGTAATAACCAGGATTTTGAATTGCATTTGGAAACTCATAGGGAACCTATGTAACTTCTGATATAATGATGATACCATGATGCATTCATAGTTTCCTGGACCAATGCATTCTGGATTACATGCAGTTTCTGGGTAATCTTCAAGGCCAGCTCCATGTAAAATACATTATAATAGTCCAAATGGGAAGTAACCAAGTTCTGAGTGACTATTTTCCCCATCCAGAAATGGGCTGTCAGTTTTCTGAGTAACATATCCACAAAAATCAGAACTCCAAGGCAGGTAGATTCCTCAAGAACATGTTTATCATATCAGCACAGCCAGTGAAAGCCAACTCTAAAAGTTCCTGTGGTTATCTCCTAGTTAAAAGAGCAAATATTTCCCTCCCCAGATGTCACTGGTCACATTGTCCAATGTGAATAGTTGGCAGGGTGCTTGGTTCTATCCTCCCTTTACTGCCACCTGTTGGATGACCTTGGTTCCCACAAGAAAACTTTTTGTTTTGACTATTAGCAAGCGTATCTAATTCCCCCCTTCCTTCCCCCTCTTAGCATTGGTGGCAACTATGAGGTAGCACAAGATGGCTTCAGCCAGGTTCACTTCAGAGTTGACATGGGCATAATTGGTACATAATTGTCTCTCTTTTTCCCAGATGGCTATCTGCCAGCCTGATAAGAGTGGAAAATGAATTACATTTAGGCCCCTTTATTGCCATAAAGTACTCCTTAACGAAGGCTCTTACCCATGTTCAATTGGATTTGTTCTTTGTTTTCTTCCAGCAACACACTAGCTATCTCTTCTGCTAGTTCATCTGAAAACAAGAGAACTCTTTGGAATCCCCAAGCAGATAGATGGGTGCATTTGATCCAAGGTCAAATGCACCCATCATTCCTATATCAAAATTAATTATATTAAATTTTATTATTTTATTATCTGATAACTAATAACAGATAGTGTTACCCTAAATGTCTATGGAGATTCTTAGTCATCCAGGTCATGGTTGTCAGAAAGATGCTTTCTCAAAAGGCAACTGGACTTTCTTGTTTTCTTCTTTTTTGAAGACATTTCACTACTCATCCAAGAAGCTTCTTTAGCTCTGACTAGATGGTGGGGAATGGAAGGATTTATAGGAATATACAAGGAATATAAATCCTTCCACCACCACCCCAAGCATCCAGCCAGGGCTAAAGAAGCTTCTTGGATGAGAAGTGAAAAAGAAAGTTCAGTTGCCTCTTGAAAAAACAGTTTTGGGATAGTGTCACCCTAGTATCCCAGATACATTCTGTAAAAGATTCATCTTAACCTGTTTCTAGAAACCATGACAAGAAATTTGACCTCAAACTCAAGTGGGAGGCCATTCCACAACAAAAACACCACCAGTGGAAAACAATGCTTGCAAGCCTTATTAGACCTTCAGCTCCCAGAAGTGGGGTACAAAAAGCAGTTTCTGCTGGAATTATTACACCAGAATAGTTAACTCTGGCTAGAAGGGGTAGTCCTGTAAATTTCTAAACAAAAAGCCATTCAAACAGCAATTTGAATCATGCTTGGAAACCAGCTGGAAGGCAAGGCAAGGCCAGCAGCACAAGTGTGGTATACTTATTGAGCACCAGATAAATACATACCTGCTACATTTTGAACTAACTGCAGTTTCTAAGTCTTCAAAGGCATGTTATGTATAATATGTTGCATTTATCAACTTGCATACAAATGGAGCAGGGGTGGGATGCTATTGGTTCTGCCTGGTTCTAAAGAACCAGTAGCTCTGAAGAGTAGCAGACACCAAACCGGTACTGTGTTTACTGCTGTTTGGCCCTCCCACCCACCCGGGTTCTTACCTGTCCTTTATTTCCTGCTTTTTCAACCTCAGCTGCTTTGCACGGCACAGCTGAGGTTGAAAAAGCAGGGGAAAAGACGCTTTTCGAACGCTGCACACCTATGTGCAACGCTTTTCAGCTTTACATGCAGTGTAATGTAAACATAATCACCGAACCGGTAGTAATACCAGTTGAATCCCACCCCTGAAATGGAGGCATGACATCCTGTTGTGATATTACTGTTGTGACATCCATTCACCCTGAGTATGGGTGAATGGATGGGTATCATTGGCATATTGGTGATACTGTAGTCCAAAATAATGATCTCTCCAGCAGCTTCCTAGCAGGGAGATATGGAGACTGGATGATATAAAAAGTCAGATGCTTAGTGGGCCTTTTGAGAGAGTCAGGTTGAACGTAGACTATAAAATATTTGCAACAATAATGTTGGAAAGATTAAAAATTATATTGAATGAACTGATTCATATTGACCAGAATGGCTTTCTACCCTCTAGACAGATAAGAAACAATACAAGGATAGTATTAAATGTATTAGAATACTATGAGGCCCACCCAGAAAAGCAGGCAGCATTGATATTCTTGGCTGTTCAGAAAGCCTTCGACAATCTCAGCTGGCAGTTCTTGATCCAACAGGTCGAAAATATGGGATTTGGATCTAAATTCAAGAAAATGATAGGCACAATTTATTTGAACCAAAAAGATAGAGTAATTATAAATGGGGAGATTACTGAAAACTTTAAGATTATGAAAGGTGTTAGGCAGGGATGTCCAATGTCGCCTCTGCTTTTTATCTTGACCATGGAAGTGCTTTTAAATCAGATTAAACAAAGAAAGGAGATAATTGGACTGAAGAGCAAAAAAGAAGAATATAAAGTACAAGCGTTTGCGGATGACTTAATGTTTTTTGGGGAAGATCCAATGGAGTCAGGGACCTACCTAATTCAAGAATTAGAAGAATATGGGGTGGTAGCAGGACTAAAAATTAATAAAGATAAAACAAAAGTAATAACCAAAAACTTGATAGAAAGTAAAAAAAAAAGAATTGGAAAGGAAATTGGGATTACAAAATGTCAAAAAACTTAAATATCTAGGAATTTGGTTAGCAGGAAGATGCTCTTCCATAAAAGAGGATAATTATATGAAATTACTTTTACAGATAAAGAAAGACCTGGCCAATTGGGGAAAATTACAACTATCACTATTAAGCTGAATAATGGCCATAAAAATGAACATACTACCGAAACTATTATACTATTTTCAAACAATACCTATAAAATTGGATAAGAAACTTTTTCAGGAATTAGATAGGATGGTAATGAAATTTATATGGATGGGGAAAAAAGCACGAATAAAATTGAAAATGTTACAAGATAGTAGAACCAGAGGCGGCCTTGGACTCCCAAAATGGGAAACATATTATCAAGCAGCAATTTTACTATGGATTAAGGAGTGGATAAATTTAAAAAATAAAAGAATTTTGGCGATAGAAGGTCATGACCTCTAAATTGGGTGGCATGCTTTTCTATGGGATAAAAAAGAATAAGATCCACTGCTATTTCCATAGACATTTGATAAAGGACTCACTTTTACAAACATGGGAGAAAATTTTTAAAAAGCATTATTTGAAAAGACCAAACTGGGTCTCATCTATGGAAGCTATATTATATCCAAATACAAGGGACATTAAAAATGATTAGATATAAAGAATTGGTAGATGAACAGGGGGAATTAAAAACACTGGATAAACTAAAAGAACAAGGGATAACATTAGACTGGTGGGTATATTTGCAAATTCAAACTAGATTTAAGAAAGATGTAAAGGAGCTTGGGATAGATAAAGATTTACAAAAATTGGACCAAATCTTGACAGGCAAGGATATAAAATCTATAACAGGAACATATAATTACTTACTGGAGGTGGAACTAGAGGAGGAAATTGTTAAGGGACCAATGATTGCCTGGGCGAGAAATGTGGGTCATAATATAAATTTGGATGAGTGGGAAAAGACTTGGACCGAGAACTGGTCGACGGCATTCAAAGAAAATTGTCGACCGCATTCAAAGAAAATCAATATAAAATGTTTTGTAGATGGCACTTATCACTGGCACGACTGCCGAAAATGTATCCAACCTTGAAACCGGAATGCTGGAAGTACAAACAAAAGAAAGGAACATTTTTCCATATGTGGTGGCAATGTATAGAGATCAAATAATACTGGAAGAAAATACAGAGATGGCTTTTTTAGATTACAAAATATAAATTGAAATTGGAACCCAAAATATTTTTATTAGGTATGATTAAAGGGAATTTGAGTAAAGATAAAAGATACCTTATTATACACATCCTAACTGCAGCAAGAATCTTGTTAGCATAAAATTGGAAGAGTGATAAAATACCACCAGATGAAGCTCTGATTCAAAAAATAATGGACTGTGCTGAACTAGATAAATTCACTATGGAACTGAAAGGCAAAGAAGATCGAGAATACTATGCAACATGGGAGAGGTGGTACGAATGGGTGAAGAATAAGGATTAAAATAATGTATAGTCACAAAACAAGAAACATGTATATACAATGGCACAATAACTTAATGGAAATGAGATTTTTGTATTTTTTGTTTTTTAAAGAATAAAAATTTAAAAAAAGAGAGAGAGGCAGGTCAATAAATCAGTCTTAGGAACTTCTCTAAATGAGATACCTACCTTGCTCTGAAGCCTGGTGCTTTTTTATGTTACAGATGAGAACAGGTATCTTTCAACCTACAACCATTCATTTAGTGACTGTTCAAAGTTACAACAACACTGACAAAAGTGACATGACTGTTTTTCACATTTATGACTCTTGCAGCATCCCTATGGTCACATGATCAAAATTCAGGCCCTTTGCAACTGGCATGTATTTATGATAGTTTCACTTTCCTGGGTTCACATGAACATCATTTGTAACCTTGCCAGCTGACTTCTGACAAGTAAAGTCAATGGGGGAAGCCAGATTTGATTAACGATGGCACGATTCACTTAACCACTTCAATGATTTGCTTACAACTGTGGCAAAAAAAGGTCCTAAAATGGGGCAAAACTCACTTAACATCTATCTTGCTCAGCCATGGAAATTTTGAGCTCCACTATGGCCAAACATCAAGGACTACCTGTAGAGTGGTCCCGGATTGTAAGTAGAAAGAATTGTAATCCCAAGTGGCAAAGGACGTGTTTATAGGAGTCATTGTTCTACTAAAGTACAAATACTATCAGCATCTAATCTATTTGACCCCTTTTAATAATAGAAAATGTTTTTTGTAAGACCTTAAAAACCTTAAGGTGTACAGGGACCCATTTGTTGGTTAATTTAATGGTAGGTGACATATTCCTGGCTACTCTGCTTTTTAATTATTGTATTCTGCATCTCTGATTTACTTGCAAGCTTTTCTGTTTTTCATATATTTTAGCAGAGCTTATTTGAATGTTGCAGACTCTTCCAGGGTAGTTGCCTTTGTCTGCAAATGAACAAACAGCGTACCTTGTATCAGTGGTGGGATTCAAAAAAATTTACTACCAGTTCTGTGGGTATAGCTTGGTGGGCTTGGCTTAGTGGACGTGGCAGGGGAAGGTTACTGCAAAATCTCCATTCCCTCCTCACTCCTGGGGGAAGGTTACTGCAAAATCCCATTCCCTCCCCACCCCACTAACCTGCTTTCCAGCTCCATTCTCCTGTGCAGGGCAACAAAAGAAGACCCAGCCAATCAGTTGGGACTCGGGAGGCAAAGAATAGATGGGGGCGGGGCCAGTCAGAGATGGTATTTGCTGGTACTCAAAATTTCCGCTACCAGTTCTCCAGAACTGGTCAGAACCTGCTGAATACCACCTCTGCCTTGTATATGTGGTAGGAAGTAGTGCCTTTCAGTTGCTGTTGCCTTCCTGATTTTTAAAAAAAAAAACTATCGGGAGCTTGGTTTATAGGGAAAATGGGTAACACTTTTCACCTATTTTAAGTGTTTCAGGTATCTGTAATAGCAGTTTAGTAAAACTCTACTGAGTGGGTGGAAAGCAGGCATAAATCATTATTTAGCTCAAATTTTACATTCTTTCAGAACATAAGGCAACTACCTGCACTGCAGTAGCTCATTACAGGTATTCTGATTTGTTTTGGTATCTCTAATTATTTCATATATAATTCACGAACTTGCATAAATGAACAGTGTAAAATCAGTTACAAGAAAGGGCATACAGCCAACTAAAATCTTGATATATCTGGGCAGGATAGTCTAAAATAAGGGAGAGATCCTAAAGGTCTCCTACTATTGCTATCAACTATTACTTCTAGCATGCTAGTGGAAGGTATTAGAAGATTCAGGAACCTCTGGTGGCAACTGGTCCTTAAAATATAACACCAAAAGAACAGGGGCCTGTTAGGGCATGGAGACTCGTTATTGTTTTAGAATCATTTAATGGTGGTTGGGTAAATGCATAGAAAAAAATGGTTGGGGGACCTATGAGGTTACTTATATGTCTTTTACCAGTCAAACCGGCAGATTCTCACTTTAACCATTATTTGAGAGTAATCTTTTTTCAGCTTACAGGAACTACAAGTTAAAACGGTCCTAGACATTCTTATTCTTGAGGGAAAATGCATGCCCTAATAGCACTAGCACTTAGACTTATATACAGCTTCATAGTGCTTTACAGCATTCTCTAAACCAGGGGTGTCAAACTCAAGGCCTGGGGCCCAGATCTGGTTCACAGGATGTTTAGATCTGGCCTGGGGGGGCCTTGGAAACAGCAAGGGACTGGCCTGCAGTGCCTCTGCCAGCAAAAATGGAGCCCGCAGCCCTCCCAAGCTCCGTTTTTGCTGGCAGAGGATTGCAGGAAGCCATCGCAGCCCAAAATGGAGCTCAGGAGCCTGCTTTCACTGGCAGAGTCAACCTTAAGCCTCATCAGGATCGAACTCCTGGTTATGGGGAGAGTCAGGTTACAATACTGTATTCTAACCACTATGCCACTACGGATCTAATAGATCTGTATAAGATAGTTCTTCTTCCTGGTCCAATATTGCATCAATGCAGAGCCCATTTGGATGGGAGCAATGGTTAAAACAGTGCAAGTAACTTTTAATACCGTTTCTCCCAGCAGCTGCAACAGAAGAACCAGAGGTTATTCCTGACCCAGCCAAGCAGACTGACCGTGTAGTGAAAATAGCAGGAATAAGTGCTGGAATCCTTGTCTTTATTCTCATCCTCCTCCTTGTCATATTAATTGTCAAAAAAAGGTAAGTATGGTAAATTTGCCATTTTCTTTTCATGCAAATAAATGATAAGATTTGTTCACAGTTCATTGTAGGAAAATGGTACTAGGGAGAGCATCCTTATCATGAACAGGAGGTATCTCATAAAGTCAGAAACCAATACCCTTACCGTAAAAATCAAATATATATTTTTAGTATTGAGTTGTACAAACTGTAAAGACAATGACTGGTAAAATTGAAATAATAGCTTTTTACCTTCATAACATTTCTTATATTTTACTAGGGTTAAACTGAACTTGCTGTTTCAATTAGCCCTGCTTATTCTCTTGTATTATGAAATGTCTGGCCTACTTATCTTGGAAAATATTTTACAGGCTATATTACCTTCATTTGTATTTTTATAAGTGATGAAAGCTATAGTTAAAATCACATTACCTTATCATAAATTTTCCATTGGGTTATAGGCCTGCAGACCTCAAAATGCAAAAGTATATTAAATGGTGTCTCATTTCTTTTAAAAAAAAACTTAGCAATTTCTAAGTAACAACAAAAATCAATAGCACCACCTTCTGGAAATAGAAGTAATTCTGAAAAAAAAACCTATAATTTTATTTTTTTTAAATACATTTTATTGGTAAGTTTCAAACATTGTTAATTGACACACATTTTCATAATCAACATGTATGACTTAATAAATAGCTTTCAGATCCTTTTTCCTTGCAGTTTCTGTTTCCCTCACACATCTGGATGAGCAAATGGCTGCTTAATATGAAGCTGCTTATGTCAAGTGATTGACATCTAGCCTAGGACTGATGGACAGAGACCTAGTTCACTTAAAAGTCACCTGCCACTTGGGATCCCCTTAACTGGAGACAATAAAAATCATATGCAGACTTTATGAATTCAGACTGTGTGTTCTACCATGGAGCTATGGATGTCTTGCTTCAGAGATTGGTTGCAAAACTGTTGTTTTTATTCTAGGCAAGGAAGGAATAAAAATAGGGGTATTTTGGATCTCTTACCTATGTTAAAGTGAAATGAATTTTCTGTTCCAGTTTTCCAAGTAGGGAAAAAAACAACTAGACACTGTGCCTAAAATCATATTTATGTCTTAATGGTTTCCAATAGATTTTTTTTAATTTATTGCCTTTTTACAATGATTCCCCCGGAGATATATAACATGGAGGAGAAACGTCTGCATTAGAACCCTTAGGTATGCTAATAGTGTTTTGTGTTAGTTAGACACATATGTGATTTCTCCCAATAGTGCTTTCACTTTTTTTTTCCTGTTGTGTACCTCTGTGCTTAAAAAGAAATGTAGATGCTACAAACCAGTCCATAGTAAAAATGATGAGACATCCACTTGTGCAAATTAAGGGCCAGATCAGTAAATAGCTATCTTGCTTTTTAGCTGGAAGTTCTCCTTGACAAATGTTGAAGAAATGTGATCGCCAGAACTGTAAAGACAGGCCAGTGAGAAATGTCCTCAGAATATCAGATAGCCAACAGCTGCTCCCGGGGGTGTGACACTTCCTTACAAACCTATCATAATGTCAGCACTCATGCTGACATTTACGCCAAACTATTAGACCATTCTGTGAGGCTAACCTGTGATCAATTATAATGGCTTTTCCACTAGCAGTGCTGAGGACACTGTTAACTTGTGTAAGTTTTACAGCTGTTTACATAGAATAATTGGGCCAGTAGAGTAAGCATTATATTCACAAGTGATCACGGAGATACAGATCTCATACTCTGGGGGAAAATATGGTGAAATGTAGCATTCTGGTGAATTCCAGCTATGATCCACAAAAGTTTTCAGTTCTCATTTCATTTCCAGTAGGGAGAACACCTCAACGCTATTACAAACTACACTTTGCAGAATTAGACAGTTTGTCAACAGCTTCTTAAATTATGTTGGAAGAGTCATTTTGCAGGGGGTGGAGCGGGGGTTTCTTCCTATTTGAGGAAATCAATTTCAGTGGAGGAGTATTATCAGATGCACGGTCCATTACCCGATCTAGTTCATCAGCATCTCATGTTTAATTTGCATGACATTTTCATAGCTATGTTCCACCTTTCCTAATTTATCATGTCATTAATAAGTTTGCTGACCCTGCAGTGTGTGAACCTTTATCGCATTGATCTATTTCATAATGTGTAAGAATTTTCTCATGAACTCTATTAATTCAGATTAAAAGGAGATGGATAGAAACCTTTCCCATTTCTTACATTAAATAGACAGCAATTCTTTGTCTAGAATTTTCACAGAAGTATTATTGGAGGGTGTTAATTGACCCTGAAAATCCCACATTTCAATTTCTTATTTTAGTTGTATTTATATTTATTTGGTATTGGATTCACATGTTTCTTGTATGAGTTGATAAACTAACTACAATAAATATATATTATAGTTGATAAACTAACTATAACTAACTATACTAAAAGGTAAAAGATAAAGGAGTCCCTGTAGGTTTTACTCTGCTAATTGTAGCTGACTTTAGGAACGGTGTTCAACTCTGTTTCTTTAAGCCATTGAGCCAGTGCTGTCCGAAGGTGATCATGTGGCCAGCATGACATCACGCCACAATACAAAGCATATGGCAAAACACAGATTACTGTTATCTTCCCGCTAAGTGGTACCTATTTATCTATTTGCATTTACAGGCTTTCGAACTGCTATGTTAGCATAGAACTGAAACACATGATGGGAGCTCACTCTCTCACGCGTTGGTAGGACTTGAACCACAGAATACAGACCTTCTTCAGCGTCTTTTAAGCCATTGAGCCACCATGCCTCCACTAACTATAGTATATTGCTATAAAATTATTTAACACCAAATCCTGAAACATGGTTAAATTAAATAGCAATTCTGATCAAATTTGATTTTTTTAAATGAGGATAACTAGTCTAATAGAAAGCCCACTCAGTTGCTTTCTTCCCTCCCAAAATAAGCAAGTAAACAGGCAATCTTTACACAACATCAGTATACAAAAATAGTGAAAAGGTTCAGTCAGATGTGCATTACAAGGAGAATCACTAACTAGTCACCTTCTTTACTTGATCATAGCATTCCATGGTTGCTCCTTTCACCTAAATCTAATAAAAATTAGCTTCCAAAAGAGATAAATGGAAAAAATAATTCATCCCCCTTGAATGCTTATCTGTCGCCATCCTTAGCTTTGCTGTTGGAAATCAAATCTACAGGGGTTTTCACAAGCAGCGTGAGCATGTGGTCATATGACGAGTACACTACCTAGCTTGGCTCTTGGTTACTCTTCCCCTTCCCATTTGGAAATGGAGATGGAGATAGATAATGGATAAGTATCCAATAAGCCATTTATGTGAGCAGCTCCTCATTGTATTCTTACACAGGTTATAATGATGTGCAGTACTTAAATTTATCCTAAGCATCACCCATTTTTCAAGCAACTTTTTACATGGAGTGTTAAAAAAAGTGGGGAAAAAAACCTACAATCTTTTCAAGCATAAGTGGAGATTTGAATCCATTTACATTACTAACATTTCTTACCTTGCCCCAAACATGCATAAGCATATAGTTTCTTACCTTAGTTTCAACCTATTGGTTCCTGTGATACTTGATTCATGCATGGAGCTCTTTCTTCTCCTTCTGACTAGAACTGTTACCACTGGTCAAAAGTATCCATCCAGGCCTCCATTTTAATTGGGTTCTTAATGAACCCATTTCTCCTGTGAATTAGGAAAACATGTCTTACATTTTTGCTAAATAAAGAAATATTTCTTTATATACACAGCAGCATGTAAACACAGTGGTGTTAGAAAACATTTTCTGCTTTAACCCTAAGTGCTTAGTGTATTCCAGGTGCTATAGAATAATTATATCGATTATAATTCTGTACATACATATTACAGTTTCCATTATGTGGTATCCCTTTTGATACATCAACATTTCAGAAAAATGCTTCTGAATTTCACACAGATTTAACAACTCTAACCTTGCATAGATTTTTCAAATTTGAACTAATGGGGAAAACATTGATTGGTAAGCACTTACGTTATGATTTCACAAATCAGAGATGTTCTTATGCTTTGTCTTATCATTTTGCGCAGATTTTGAAGTGGATGGAAACTCTATTAGTTACTATAGAGTTTTACAAAGTTATACAGCTGACTTTTTTTAAGAAAAGGGATACTGCATCTCTTGAATAGCAAATACTGTATTTTTTTTTAATCATTGTTGAAATATTTCCAAATGTACATCATCTCCTTCCATTTGTTTATTTCTCATTTCTGAAGCTAAGTATGCATATATCAGTATTCTCAGTTTAAAAACAGCAGCTGTGCGTGTATATAGGGGTTTAATATACACGCACTTCTACTCTAGTATGCCAGAGCACAGTACATTGGCTGCATTCATACATAATACTAAGCCTCTGTTCTGGTTGTTTTTTTTAATTCCCTCCCTCCTTCCCCCCCCTTTTTTTTTGGATGAGCTATAGTTGCCTGGTTCGCACATAACACAAATGCCATAATGGCTTTATTTGCACATGATTCATCTGAAAACCAATAAAACATTATGGCTTAGCAAAAAAAAATACGCCTGTATACCTGTATGTAATTGTCTTACAGTAGTTGTTGGTTAACCTGTCTCTGCCACTGCTAGTCTTTGAGTTTGTAACTGAAAGCTAAAAGAGAAACAAGAAGGAAAGTAAACTTTAGAGCACAAGAACTGTACACAGCTGTTTTGTATTTCATAGCATTTAGATAGTTACCAGTCATCGCATTTATGCTGCATGCCGAACTAACATAACCCATTTTGGTTTCCATTTTTTTTTTACTGCAATAAATGAAGTGTTAGCATGTCATTTTTCTCTAGTGAACTCCCTCTGTTATTGAAATCTTTTTTTTAATATGCTAACATATTTTTTTCCAATTGCATGGCTCTGTAAGGCTAATCAGTGCATGAGCAAGATTGTAATGCTAACAAAGAAAACATGAATTTTTAATTTTTTTTTCAAAACGCACATTTCTCTGCTTTATTGAATGTGACAGAGTCACGCTTTTCATTCACCATTGCTTCTTTTTTCCCACTGTCTGTGATTTGCTTGCCAGGAGGAGCTACTATTCTTACTCCTACTACCTGTAAGTAGAAATGGGTGACTTTACTTCTTTATATGTTTTGAAGATGCAGTATCCCTTTTCGTTAAAAAAAAAGTCTAGAAATAGGATTAATATTTCACTAAAATTTCCCATATCATTTTGACAGTTTTTATGGAGCCACATATAATTTGGGGGGGTTGCTTTATTTTTAAAGGTTATTGTATTCTAATCGGATGTAGACTACCCACCACACGGACCCTTTTATTAAATATATCTCCACTGTGTATTTTCATTCTAAAATCAAGCTTGAGCTCCATCCTGTGTTGGCTCATGTGTCGAAACATTATCTTTTGATGAGAAGGTTGTAACTTCATCTTATTTTAGGGAATTGATAGGGAGCATACTCATTTACTCAAAGGATTTACCATTCAAAAAGGAAACAAATGACTGTATCCATTTCCAGCAGTAGAATCCTTTGTGTTGCACAATGGGAAGTGTGATTCCTATTTTACTCCCTGGGAGAATTAGATGCAGCTGGTCACCTTTTGATAATATTTGTTACATAAAAATGAACACATTTTCTGCCTCAGTTCCCTCTTTTTTAACGGTTTTTTCAATTGCTGGCTGCTTTTACCTTTTCTCCTACACTGTAAAAATATCCTGTGTTTAATCCAGTGGTGGGATTCAAAAATTTTTTACTACCGGTTCTGTGGGCATAGCTTGGTGGGCGTGGCTTGGTGGGCATGGCAGAGGAAGGATACTGTAAAATCTCCATTCCCACCCCACTCCAGGGGAAGGTTACTGAAAAATCCCCATTCCCTCCCCACTCCAGGAGAAGGTTACTGCAAAATCGCATTCTATCCCCACCCCACCAACCTGCTTTCCAGCTCCGTTCTCCTGTGCAGGGCAACAAAACAGCTGGGACTCGAGAGGTAGAGAATAGGTGGGGGCAGGACCAGTCAGAGGTGGTATTTGCTGGTTCTCCAAACTACTCAAAATTTCCACTACCGGTTCTCCAGAACTGGCCAGAACCTGCTGAATACCACCTCTGGTTTAATCCCACTCTGTAGCTAGAAGTAAATACACGTAGCCCTCAACCACAATTGAGCCCAAAATATTTGTTGCAAAGTGAAACATTTGTTCAGTGAATTATGTCCCATTTTACGTCCTTTTGTGCCACAGTTGTTAAGTGAATCACTGCAGTTCTTAAGTTAGTAACATGGTTGTTAAGCAAATCTGGCTTCCCCATTGCATTTGCTTGTAAGAAGGTCACAAAAGGGAATCATGTGACACACACACCTGGACACTGCAACCATCATAAATATGAGTCAGTTCTCAAGTGTCTGAATTTTGATCACGTGACCTTGGGTAAGCTACAACAATTGTAAGGGTGAAACACGATCATAAGTCACTTTTTTCAGTGCTGCTGTAACTTTGAACGGTCACTGAATGAACTGTTGTAAGTCGAGAACTACCTGTATAGTAGTACAAGGAGGTGGCAAGTTAGTTTCTATTTATCTTTGCTCCCAACCACCATAGCCTCGGTGATGCAGTGGTTAGAGTGCAGTACTGAAAGTTATTCCCACTGCAATTTGGCAGATCGAATCTCACCAGGCTCAAGGTTGACTCAGCCTTCCATCCTTCCGAGGTGGGTAAAATGAGGACCCAAATTGTTGGGGGCAATATGCTGACTCTGTAAACCACTTAGGGAGGGCTGTAAAGTGGTATACAAGTCTAAGTGCTATTGCTAATGCTATAATCCAGTCATGCATTCCTTCTGATTAAGACTTTCTCCCAAATAGCTGGAAATAGCTACAAGATAATGGAAGGTCTTATCATATTTAGAACAGCAAATATGCTCAAAGTGCAATAAAAAGGGCAGTTTTATTAATTAAATTAATAATCCTGGTCAATTAGCTTATACATACTAAAATGACTGATTAATTAATAGAGAATAAGATTATCAGATGTAATAAAACATGATAATAATATATGACTAACACCATCAAGTTTGTAAGCTTCTCAATCCTAGATTTTTTTGAATCATATATGAGAAGGGACATAGATGGACCCTTGACTGGGCAGCCACTGATTAATCACTAAGGAATGCTGATTTTTCTTTTCTCTGAAGAATCAGGACCTTTGGGTATCTCAAAATATAGTTTATATTCCAGCTTGAATATCTGATTGTTGCTATTTTGAAGAGATTTGTCATTGGCAGAATTTAAGCAAAATTAAGTTAAATATGCCTACCATATAAGGCATGCACCAGCTTTCATTGCAATGAAGCTTTCTTTGGCAAATAAATAGTAATCATTTGCCAAACAGAATAAATCCTGGATTTAATGCGTTAATAGGGAAAAGGTCATGTTGATTTAAAGCAGAATGTGCAGAGAATCTAAATGTGATTATAGGGTGTGTATTTTACAAATGCTAAAAATACCAAATGGGCTGAATGCAAAAACAGATACATTTTGTCCATCGCATCCAAAATCTACTAAGTCGAAGTCTTAGTTAAAGCAAAGTTATCAAAGATTCACTTAGAGACCTTTTCTTATTTTTTTGTTAAAAGAAAACCTAACTAAACATCTGTAGATGAATGCTCTTTGGTTTATTATGAAAAATAGTAATTCCCTTTTTAAATAACAATTTGCACAGCTAGAAGTAATTAAATATGTACATAGGATATATCTTCCCTCTCACTAGGACTCTTTTTGAAATAGTTCTGTACATGTATGCAGAAGAATTATGTCACAACTAATAATTCTCTTCTATACTTAGTATCTGAAGAACTTAACTCTCTGTGAATTATTCTTTTTTGCCCAATGATTTCAGGGATGTGTTAGTCTTGTTTTCTTATAAGCAATATGGAAGTGGCTTGCCATTCTTTATTTCCATTCTATTTTTTCCACTTCTCAGTCTAGCTTACAGTAATTACAGTATACAATATACAGTAATATAGTCATCCAAGTACCAAATGGGTCCATTATTTCAGAATCAGACAAAAACCAACTGGATGCTGCCACATGTTCAGCATTCCTCAGTTGTCTGTGCTGAGCTGAAGAGCCAATGGTACACGGAGTTAGCGTTTGCTAAAATTAGAGAGTTTTTTGGGGAAATACTATGGTTCATGGAATACTATTGCTGAATCCGAGGATCTGTTTCTACAAAACTACATTATTTGGATTTTCAAGAATTTATTATTTTTATTAAAAAATAATAATTTATTAAAGTGTATTTTCAATTTTCAAGCTGCAAGGTTGATTATAAAAAATATAGAGATAAAAACTTTTATAGTCTCTTTTATAGTATTTTTCAGGCTGAGGAACATACTTCGTGTTTTTTATTGGTGGCTAACAGTTCACATTCCAGAAAGTCGATACCAATAAGATAGGCTCCAAATTTAATATAATCTGACATCATTGCATGAGCTGCAGTTCACAAACATTTATGCCTTTTAATTAAAATTGTTAATATGAAAAGGTGCTACCAGATTTCTGATTTTGGCCTATCATAGACTTACATGGCTCTCCTCCATGTAAAAGTTTATGTACACACACACACACACACACACACACACGAGGCTTCTCTTCAGTCAAGATTTTGTGGGAGGCTTCAGTTTGTGTATCTCTTTAAAATAATAACTTTTTGTAATGATAACTAATGATATAAAATATTCATATTGTATAGTATATGTGCTTCTATATATCTATCCAAAATCAGATTTCTAGTTCTTTCTATTCCTATTATTTTCCGTTTGTGACTGCCACAATACTTTCACCTAAGAATAGATGAGTTTGGAAGTGTTGGATAGTTTTCCCCCAACAATGAAGGAATCAACCAGTTTTATTAGCATGTTCCTTTTTCTATCCTAGCAGTCCTTGGGGAAGACTCTAGGTTCAAAATAGAGCTGCATCAGCAACTCATTAGATCTAATTGGAATGTTTGCAGAACATTCTCTGTAACTAACAGTAAACCTGAGTTGAACATTAATCACTTGTTTCCTTCCTTCTCCACATTTTTAGCATTACCCACCGTTCTGTCAGATGAATAATTGTGCAACTCAAAAGTTTGAACATACAATATCTTAAAGAAGGTGTTGTTTATTATTATAACATAGATTATTGACTGTTTGATGACAAACTTTGTGTATTTTCCTTTTCCTGGCAACCATCACTTCAGAAATCATGTGGGAAAATGCTCTAAATCTGTTGTGGCCTTTTCATAGAAATTAACTTTTTCATGTCTTTGCTTCTTGAAGACTGAATGCTGTTGACTTTTCAGCTTGTCCTATCTAGAAAGTTAGTTTAGTCTTTAGTTGAATTTCAGAACTCCACTTTAAATCCTAGAGGATTTTTGTGAAGATTTATAAATAGGTGTTTCAGAAGGGGATTTAGTAAAATTTCACTGGTTCCTCCCCCCTCCTCCTCCTCCTCCTCTTCTTCCTCCTTCCTAGAGGTGACATTAAGATGGAATAATTTAATTGAAAACTTTAGTGTGAAGGATGGTAAAGCTATCAGAACAATAAATGCCTTGAACAAAGTGCAAGATTAAAGGATAGCAATAAATTGCCTGTATTTCAATTCATGACATTTTACTTTTCACTTGTAAAAAGACCTTGACAACTACAGCTTTAAATATAATATGTAACCATTGTTAGGGCAAAAGTGTCTCAAAGCATGTGTTGAAGCAATAAAAACAAGCTTATTCAGGACCTGTAAACATACAAGCATGTAGAAACTTTCTCAATATAGATTATATGTATACAACAAGACAGTAGCTGAAACTTGTAACAGTCGCCATTAGTTTCACCGTGTTATTTTCCCTACCCATTCAAGAGAACAGCTATAATACTGTGTTTCCCCGAAAATAAGACACTGTCTTATATTTTTTTTGGCTGCCAAAAACACACTAGGTCTTATTTTCGGGGTAGGTCTTATATATTTATGGTGCCAAATAGTGGGTGTGAGTGTGTAGGGGGGGTGTTTCGCGGGTGCACGGTTGCTCCCTGAAAAGTCTTCCTGGAACTGGAGATTTACACTAGGTCTTATTTTCGGGGTAGGTCTTATATAGGGCAGGTTTAGAAAATAGTGCTAGGTCTTACTTTCGGGGTAGGTCTTATTTTCGGGGAAACACGGTAGTAGAATTTAACCATAGGGCAAATATTTTAAATACAAAGTTACAAAGTTGTGTCTTGCTAGTGCTTCCATGCACAATTACCAGGAAATCCAAGGACTGTAAACTAGACTAGGAAATGAAGTGAACACTCTAGAAGAAGAAGAAAATAAGAAAGCACTTCAGTAATTTGTCGAAAAGAACCTCTCCATGGAACTGTCCATATGGCCACAAGAAGTTGGATTTTACTAGTGTGTCTTCAACTCTACCAGAATTTAACTGTACAGATAGTCCTCGATTTACAATCACAATTGAGTTCAAAGTTTCTGTTGCTAAGCAAGACAATTATTAAGTGAATCCCCCCCTTTTTTTACGTTCCTTGTCATAGTTGTTAAGTGAGTCATTGCAATTGTTGAGTTGTCAACCTGATTTGGCAGTCACTAAATGAGCTGTTGTAAGTTGAGGACTACCTGTATACAGAGGTTCCTTTTGTAATGGGAGCACTACGTAGAAGGAAAACAAATATTTTCCCCTGCCTCTTCTGTATGGAACAATTAAAATCTGTTCTCACCATCAGCATGCCACACATTAGTCCATCTTACATGTCTTCAAATCTGGTAGGACACCTAACATTGGGGGGGGGAGGAGTGTTTTTTTCTCCTTAAAAAACTCATTAGCACAATACTTGTTTATTTTCATTTCCCCCCTACCTTATCTATGTTTCCTTCCATCCCAATGGATGTTTATGGAGATTCTCAGTTGCCCAGGCCATGGTTGTCCCAAAGGGGCTTTTTCAAGAGGCAACTGGACTTTCTGGTTTTTCTTTGAAGATCGCTTTTCATCCCAGAAGTTTCTTCAGCTCTCAAGATGCTTTTGGATAAGAAGGGAAATGACTTCAAAGAAAAACCAGAAAGTCTAGTTGCCTCTTGAAAAAGCACCTTTGGTATCCCAGTGGATAAATTCCAGCTGAATGAAGCTGTAGTCACCAAGGATAGCCCAAACTCCTTCAGCTGTTAAGTAGAAAACAACTATTCCCATTAAGATGTCTGTTTTGCAGGCTAGTGTGGTCTTTTTCACTCCACAGTCCTCCCAGCTACCAGCTTCATTCTCTGTTTTTTCTTGGTATGGGGTGGAGGAAAGTATACTCTCTTTGTGCTTTGTTTGTATATGTTTACATGCATAGTTTTGGTGAGAGAGCTTTTCTTAATGTTGCCATGTTACCTTTGGTTAAACTGATATATTTTTTACTTTAAGGGAGTACCTGCAGCATTTGATCATCTTTTGTGAGAAACCAAAAATGCTAGATTAAGGTGACCTTGGCTAGTGTTATGTTCTTAGATAAGTACTTTGGCCAAATTATTTGTTGTTGAGCTTCATCAGTTTTCTTTCTAAGAGAGGGAGATATACTTTTTGCTGGGAGGTCAAATGAAGAATATAGGATTTAGTGTTCAATCTTTTTTTTAATCTGTCTTTTTCTGAGAAAAAAATATAGTTGTATTTTGTTATTGAGCTTCTGCCCCTCTCCCTTCCCAGCAGCTATGAGAAATTTTACATTTCTTTAATATGCCATATACAAAAAGCCAAACATTAATAAATGTCTTTATGTCTTAATAAGTGGCTCAAGTATGAAGCAATCTAGGTTAATGTGACAAAGCACTTAAAGTACTTTTCCAATACCGTAGTATTTTTTTAATAATTGTCAAATTACAAGTCCTTACCTTTGACTGGATTTTCTCTGAGCATAAGAATGTTAAAAAAAGATTTCCTAAGTATGTCTTAATGGCATTATGTTGCATTCAGTGACATCTATTTTAAGGGGAAAATCAAGCTCATCTGCCTTTCTTTTTATTATATAATGTCACAGCAAGATAATTGATGAACATCTGTGTAGGGGAGGCATCTTTAGCCTCATTTAGTAAGTGTTGTGATAAACAATCACAAGAACATTTTATTTATATAGTTAAGAATAGCATCAACTTGGACAGTGTTTACTACTTAATGCTATAGCTCTGCCTTGTGAATTTTAGAGTATACAAAGGATAATGCCTGAGCAATTGCTCATAACTTAGAGGCACAATTAGTAGCTGCTGTGGAGCATAATAATATGTGCTCATATGTGAATACCAACTCCATAGATAATCCAGTTCTTGTGAGGTTATCAAACTGTGTGACTGACACTGAATTTATACTTGAAAAACCATATGGACAGATAGCTAGATAAATAGTTAGACAGATGTAGAGGCAGATATACAAAATAAGAATAGCAGCCATGGTATTTAATAAAATAGAAAGATAAAATAATATATCTATAGTAATGAAATAATATGTGAATGAAAGTAGTGCAGATGCAAACTACACGTCATCAAAGTCAGATTTGACAGACCCAAAAGTAAGTCCAGCTGGCCTTCTTGGTTTATTCCTAGCTTGGCCTAAATTTGGGGTTCCAGTTTCATGACTAGCTCCGAGAATATAAAGTGCTAAACATATAATGAGGAAGAATATAAATGTATCCTATAAAAATTCAATGTCTCTCTTGACCAAAATTATCTTGATTTTTTTTATTTTTCTGGATTAAGCCTTTATTTGTTTGACTTCTTCTCAGGTATATTTTTATTTATACTATCATAATGTTTAAATTTTAAAAAATAGGATATGAATGAAGATAATGTTCACAAAGAAACAAAACAATGGCAGAAGTTCCAATTTGAATAATTATGAATATTGAAATAATGTGCATTTTCTATAAACAGTGCAAAGTAGCTTTAATATTGGCAGCCGTCGTTAAGAAGCAAATGCGGATAACATTTCCATTATTGCCATATTCTGGCACTGTAAAAAGATGAATTGTGTAGAGTTAAAATCCTAAACTTGCCTGCTGAAAATTGAGTCCTTCTAGAATTGAATTAATATCTCTGTATGCATACTGATTCCCTAAATGTCTTAAATTGCAAATGTAGCTTTCCTCCCCAAAACTCAAGTATATGGCTACCGTAAACTCTAAACCTGCTCTAAAGTAGTCTTAATAGATTCATTCACCACTGAATAGCTGTTATGATTAGATAATAAAAGTGTGATTATCTTTTAAAGCTTTTCTTTTCTTGATTTCGGTTGGGCAGTAAACTGGCGAAGAAACGCAAGGATGCCATGGGAAACACTAGACAAGAAATGACCCACATGGTGAACGCCATGGATCGGAGTTATGCTGATCAAAGCACCCTCCATGCAGAAGATCCTCTTTCAGTCACCTTTATGGATTCTCATAACTTCAACCCTAGATGTAAGTATGACAGTCCCATTTTCACTGAAGTTAGTATCTTGCTTCTGTTTCTATCTGCTGTACATCGCATTTGGTACCATAAAAATGTATTTTATGCAAGGAAATGATATAGTAGAGTTTTGAAACGTTTGTCTTTCTTGCAGATAGACAAAAAAAAGAATCAAATACAAAGAAATTTAGAATACCTGTTTATAAAATACAATTTTCTGAGGCTATTCTCTTAACAAAAGCACTAGAAAATTTACTACAAAGCCACAATTTAATACCTTGCCAATTCTTTGCTGGATAAGTGCTGGGTCCAAAGATGAGAAATATAAAGGGCAGTACTTTAGAAGACTGATGCATATATAAATTCCCACAGAAAATTCCTTTTCAAGATAATATTTTAAGTGACTTCCCAATGTTGCAGTTTTGTAGCATGTAAATTGCTTCAGAAACAGCAGGCCATGATTACTTTCTATTCTTTCATTAAAAACTGTAGTATTACATCATATTTTCCCCAGTATTAATCCACAGAAAATGATAGATGTTGACTTGTTTCCCCTTCAACATTGAACATGCAATATATGGATTCATACAATTGTATAGAAAGAATTGTAGCTCTTTAAAATCTGCATTGCAAAATGGCATATGTTTTTGTAAAAAAAAAACACCATCTTGTATTTTGCAAATAGAATTTCAAAATCTGTAACATCCTGTCTGAGAAAAACAGTTTCCACTTAATCAGATATTTTTTATCATTGTTCTCACACTAACCCACTATGATTGTATGCGTATGTGTGTACATATACACAAATAATTTGATACTCAAATTACTTTTTATTTCAACAGTTTGGGATATTGTATTTATATTTAGGTACTAATCACTCATCTAATTAGTAACTGTGTATATCAGTACGTCTGTGTATGAGTTCCATTAAAAGGTATTGTTTATTCTAGTTATACAACAGAACTGCTGCCAATAACTTCAGAACAGAAACTACTATAATAGGAGTATGATGCGAAGCTGAAGAAATGTAAGGATATTACCAAAGAGAGTATTAAGGACTCTTGCAAATAATATATTACTGGATGTGATGCAGAGGTATACAAAGGGGAAAGGGTATATAGGAAACCTTTCTTCCCTGAACTTCTGTAGGACATCTTAAGATTTGGCTGTAATTTTAGTTAGTTTTCCCACCCTATTTTCTACACAGGCCATGTTCCCCTGAAAAAAAAAAAAGCCAGTTCAAGACATACCTGAGCAATTTAAACAATGTGAAGATGGTTGTTGAAAAATCCAGGTCAAATCTGAGAATAGAAAGTCACCTCCATCAGCTAAGAGCTATGTTTCTCATCTCCAATAATGGTTGGAATAAGCAATGAAACCCTATCATGTTGCATAGGACCAGTTGCCGGGCCCCAGAGGCCAAATTGACTTTTTTGTTGCCTGCCAATTCCTCCAGGAATGTTGGCCAGCCACAGCTTTACTCAAGCCATGCCAAAACTTTGCCCTACTAAGAAAGTTAGATGTTGGGAAGCTTAAAATTCTGGCTTGTCCTCCTTGCTGAGCCCAAGGAATTCTGAGAGCAGTAATTGCTTCCTAAAGTTGAATTATCCTTTGGCAGCTGCTCTGGTAAAATTATCTAAGCCTTTTCTCCTTAGCTTTCAGGAAGAAAATTTATGACTAAATCCAACCTGTATACATTTATTGCACTGTTTATCCTGTAAAAAAGCATTGTTTTCTACAAAGTGGTTTCGTATTTCCTGTTTCGTGAATAAGATGAATAGGCTTTGCTGTATGTTCCAAAAAGTCTGTACTTCTTTTTTTTTTCTTAAAAAAAAACAGTTGGAGTCAATGAATTTTTTTTTCATAAGCTTTGTTTTCCCGCAGTGCCCAATGATCCACTTGTGCCGACTGCTGTGTTAGGTGAGGACCTAGTCCTTCATCTTCTTTTCCTTCATGACTTACAACCCTTGTGAATGAATATGTTTATTGCACGTCGCAGCAGTTAGTTACAGATTTTAAAAAGTAGGCCTGGTGCTGAGCAGAATGTGTAATATTAAGTATATACTGAGCCATGGTGGCACACTGGTTAGAATGCAGTACTGCAGGCTACTTCTACTGACTGCCAGCTGTCTACAGATCAGCAGTTCGATTCTGACCGGCTCAAGGTTGACTCAGCATTCCATCCTTCCGAGGTCGATAAAATGAGGACCCAGATTTTTGGAGGCAATATGCTGACTCTGTAAACCACTTAGAGAGGGCTATAAAGTACTATGAAGTGGTATATAAGTCTAAGTGCTATTGCTATTATTATATTCAGCTACAGGCAGTCCTTGAGTTAGACCACAATAGGGATCAGAATCTCCCTTGTTAAGCAAGGTGATTGTTAAGTGAGTCATGCCTTATTTATGGCCTTTTTTCCTGTGGTTTTAAGTGAATCACTACAGTTGATGGGTGAATCACATGGTCATTAAGAGAATGTGGCTTTCCCTTTTGTTTCTCAAAAGCTGCCTGGTAAGGTCGTAAATGATGATCACATGACCTCAGGATACTGCAACCATTACAAATACATGCTGGTTGCCAAGCACCCCAACTTGGATCACATGACCATGGGGGATGCTGAGATGGGTCATCAGTGTGATGACCACTTGTCACTTTTTTCAATGTTTTAACTGGTTCACTAAATAATTGGTTGCAAGTCAAGAGCTAACTGTATAGGTTTCATTTTCCAACAATACTAATGTAAGCAAGAATTTTTAGGAGCTGAAAGATGAGTGCGCAATATGCAGTTCCACCTGATGTGCTACTAAAACAACTCTGAGAACTCTGCCCAGAAATATTAGATCTTGGGAATTGTAGTTCAGCAATATCTACAGCAGCAGGTTAGATACCCATTGTCTAAAATATTTCCTGGAAAGCTTTTTACACACCCTTGCACGGATAGATATTGTTAGCTTTGCAATTTTATAGCTTAGTCAGTGGCAGCGCTCATGCATTTTTGTTTATGTGTGCATGCCTATAGACCTGGTTCTGTCTTAAGATAGGGATTAGTAAACTGTAGCAGGGGTGCAAGCATTCCCAAGCTCATTTATGTGGTTTTTGGAACCCACTCAACTACTATTTCTGAAAAATTATGGTCTTTTTTTTTACCAAAAAAAACCCTTATAAAACTGGTGGAAATCTTACAATTAATTTAACATAGTTCTAAAGCCTCCTTTGAAATTTTGTGGGTAAAAATAAAAAATTCAGCTCTGCCCGTATTTGTGATTGTCACAAATGTATATCCTACTGCAAAACTCAGTCTTCCAGTAAGTTGCTCTAGCTTGCCAGTTTAGAGCAACCAAGGTTCTCCCCACAGTAAAGGAATATTATGTAGCCCATCTGGTATGGTTGCTTGATGACATAACTTTTCTTCTGCAGTATATAATCCATTCTTTTTAAAAAAATTATAGCATGGAGCTAATTAGGGATGGTGGTGTAAAGTTATTCTAGACCATCATTGCTCTGTAAATACATGGCAGGAAAATTTATATTTCCAGGAGTTAAAATAATGTTAGATGTGGTAGCTATCTTCAAAAAGTCTCAATTTGTGGCTCATTGTAGATCTTAAACAGCATGGGAGTCAAGATTGAACCCTATGATTATTATGCCAATCTGTCATTCATACGCTCGCCAAATAAAATGAATATGTGGTATATCAACCCCCATCTAAAGCAGGCAATCCAGAAGGATACCACTGGTATCAAGGACATTTTCCAGGAGCAGAACAAGCATTCTAGGCAGAATGCCAAATCATTCCAAGGCATTCTGGGCTGTTCCAGGATCAAATATGTATATTTTTAGAAAGCTCATGAATATTGTGATGATACATAGCTTCAACAAGTGCAATAGGAGGGACTATGCACTTTAAATAAAGCGCATATAAATAATAAGAACTATGAATTACTTAGTGTCATAATACCTTTCTAAGAACAGTTCAAGCTGAAAAGTATACCAAATGGTATATCCACCATGGAGACTCTGTTCAAAAATATCTTAAATGGTTTTAACTACTTCATTTTTTTCCTCTGTTTACTTCTAAAACTTGTAAAACATCCTTCTAAAACCTAATACTAAATCGGCTTTTCAGTTTGAAATCTATACTTAGTCTTCTTTTCTACTTGTAAGATCATCCAATGCTTCATGTCAGATCTCCTCTACTTAGCTTTAGCTATTTAATAATTAGTGAATTACAATTTAGAACCCTAAGCAATCAATAAAAATTAAACTAAATGATTCAGTGTTGTTTCCTTAATGCTTTTTACTGAAGGAGGCTTACTCTAGCAGTACAGCACTAAACAACTATATTTGATATGACATTAGTAATAGTAGTAGTAAGTAAGGCACTAAATTATATTTGATATTTGATGTGACATTATCAGAACCTCCAAGTAGGCAAAAATGATTGTTTTGACATGCAAAGGTTACTCTATTAGAACTTCAAAGAGCAAACCTAGGGCAAAACTGACAGATTGACAGATTCAGGATACATTCTCATCCCTTTATTAGTATTTGTTAACTTTTTCACCTTTATGTGAAACAAGATGACTTAGCTGAGGTTGTGGGTGTTTGCACTTGACTTATATATTAGTTAAATATATGTGATCTCTAATAGTATATTACTCTTGTTGTTTTTCATTAATTAAACATTTTGCATGTGAAATGTAATTTGAAGTATTTCTATTAACATGTGCTGATTAAAAATAGTATGAAGGATTTTCAAAAATGGCAAAAATCTACCTCAGTATCTCCATTATAATTTTCCTAGAACTTGTAAGCTTGTTTAGCGATTTCATAACATGTAGCTAGCTGGTTTTAAATGTATCTCAGATATTTTATTTACTTTTACATGCTTCAATGTGGTCCAGTCCCTATAAGTGGTAAGTATTGGAGAAAATGCAATATAAGTTGATCATGAAATTATTTTTGTTAAGTTATATGTGACATAAATATATGAAATATTGTATTTATTGAGATCTTGACTTCCTACTTGTAGTGCAAGTTAATTTAATAAGGCATGTATAGAAGAAATTTTCAGTTGAATGGGTTAGGGTTCATGGAAGGCATTCCCAGGGTGCAGTAACCCTGTTGCCTGTATTCAGAAAAAAATGTTGATGACTCGCTTCAAGCCATTCTGAGGGTATTATAATCAAGGTATAGATGAAGGTGAGCACCTGCAAATCATGCATGCTTTGTTACTTATAACAATAAAAGCTGTTTATTGTGATGCTTCAACAATCTAGATCAGACAGGTCTTAGTCCATTAATTTCCAAAGGTATATGAATTACCATAATGCAGCATTCATGAACCAAACAAAAAATTGGCAACTTTTCTGAAAGTTGTTTTTCTCTTCACTTTAATTAACTGGTATGAAGATAGCAGAATATTTAAGTTTTAAGTAAGCCAATAGCAAATGGGGAGGCACAGAGGTAGTTAAAAACCTCTCTAAACCCAAAGAACAGTGGTATGTAATTATATAATCAGTTAGTGTCAGGAGACTTGGAATTTGAACTGCAATTATAAACACTTTCAGGTTTTTCAGTGTATGAATCAAAATCAGGCTTTTATTCAACACATACCCGTGTCTATTCTAACTCTGACTGAAAACTCAGTTCAATACATTTGAAGTCTCTGAGTGTTCATTTTAAGCATATAGAGAGGGGGGGAGGGAGGGAGGGAGAGAGAGAGAGAACGCATATATTTATTTTTATTTGGCATATAGCCACTCCAATTATGAACCATCTGAACAGCTTACAGTCCTACCATGCATTGATAGAATTAAAAAAAATCTAAGAGCATAGAACCGAAAAACATAAACATTCACAAACATTTAACACAACAGAATGCACAGTCATTCACAGGGAAGGTTTCCCTCAGTTCATATCCCCACCTCAAAGTAACCTTGCTTTGTTTTCTTTCCTAAGTATCAGTCACCGTTGAGTCATGCCGAATCTCTAAAGGGATGTTCTTCCAGATCAGGGGGGTGGGGGCTGGTCAATGATTGAGAAAGATGCCTTTCTTTAACGGAGGGAATATGGAGGGAGCTCCTTCTCCTTGATCAACGTGGGGCAGCTGTTTGTTGCTTATGCTTTCTTTTGTAAGAGTCGAAAAAAACACCCAGATCTTTGCAGAGTGCTCAAATGAGCTCATGAGAAGATGGGCTGAAGCAGGAATATTTCAGTTTCATTTCTTTGGGCTCTTATAACCACAGATGAAAACCACAGTGCAACAGCAGAGTCAAGTCGTCTATTAGATGTGCCTCGTTATCTCTGCGAAGGAACAGAATCTCCCTATCAAACTGGCCAGCTGCATCCTGCTATCAGAGTAGCAGATTTGCTGCAGCATATTAATCTCATGAAAACATCTGACAGCTATGGTTTCAAAGAAGAGTATGAGGTAACAATGTCAGCAGCTACTTTTTTACCTGACCTAGAGCAGAGAGTTCCTTTGAGAGTAAAATTTCTTGATTGCAAAGAGAGAGTTCTTAATTACAAGAGCATGAAAATTAATATTTCATTGGGCTATGTTTTTAAAAAGACCATTTTCCATGTGCCATGAATCAGTGGAAAATTTAAAAGCATTACGTGTGAACCAGAGTGTTGCAAAGAGTGAAAAGTGTCAAAAACACACCTTCATTACTCCCTTTTTAATGACAGATTTTTCCCTCAACATTCGTATGCAGGATATTATATAAACCAAATCTTGCATGCAAAGGTCATTTGTTTAAAAGTTTCCCTGGAAGGCTTTATATGCAGCAGCAATACTTGTACACTGAAGGAAAAAAAACCCAAACTTCTTTGTCTATTTGATTGATTGATTTGGACATTTATTGGTAGCTTGTTATAGCCACCCTGATCAAAAGACTTTATGTAAGTTTTTTTTTAAATTCACATTTGTATGCCGTCCTTCTCTGGAGACTCAGGGCGGCTTACAATCTATGGAGCACAACCCAATGTGTTCAGCAATAGCCTTCATTCCATTGTATATGCCTGCTTATTATTAGGGCTTCCCCGGCAGCATTTTTACAAAGTCAGCTTATTGCCCCCAACAATCTTGGGTCCTCAGTTACTTGATATTAAAAGAGAAAAACCACAGCAGATAAAGAGTTAATAAATCAGCCTTCTTCCTAATTTCTACTACCAAGAATTGGGAGAGAAACCTGTTTTTTAAGATATTCTAAAACAAGAGTCTTCAAACTTGGCAAATTTAAGACTTGTGGACTTCAACTCCCAGAATTCCTGAGCTAACATGACTGGAGGAAGAATTCTGAAAGTTGAAGTCCACCTGTCTTAAAACTATCAAGTTTGAAGACCCCTGTTGTAAAACTATGATCTCTGGAGATAAGATACTCAAAAATTTGGGGTGGGGGTGGGGAACCACAGAGAAGGCCAGTTGTTTTGTCTGTGCTGTGCCCCAACCCTCACTTCAGAAAGAGGGTAGATTGAGATGTTCTCATCAGGTGATTGTCAGGGCTCTGGCATCCACCCCCATTTAAATCATGAGTCTCTAGTCACATCTCTCAGAGTTTAAAGAAGATTTATTAGGAGTGAACATGCTTGTGCTATCTGTGTGTAGCTGACTCTGAGACACATCATTCATTTCACCCTTGACCCTGGTTTTCCCCATCCCCTGGATGTATATTCTCCAATGGGACACATCCATAGAGTCATCAGTCATGTTCTCCAGTAATAATCTTGCGTGCCAGAAGCTTCAGTCTCCTAGAAATTATCTATGAAGCATTTAAGGAATGCACTACTTCCCCCACTCCCTTTCTGCTGGCAACTCTAAAAGACCAGAGAAATATTTTTGAGTTGACAGTGATGAGGTACAGTTCTGATGAGACCATTTACCCATGTATAGGTGTCACATGCAGCGAGACCTTGGACAAGTTGGAATGAAAACTGTATGACCTGTTTAGACCAAACATAGATTGAATCCTGATTCGGAAAGTCTGGTTTTATTTTTAGTTGATCAGCTAGTTTTATATAAAGGAAATATGTATATCTTTTAACATGTGATTTTAGTTTTTGCTATGTGAGTTACTAATTCATTTTATCCATGTAAAACAAAGCAGGTATGACTTTTAAAAACATGTTTTATTTGTTTGTTTATTCACTGTGTTACAGAGAAAGGCAATATACAGGATAAATACTACAATATACATTTCCTGATGGATCCATTAATTACATAGGAGATTAGTAAAACAAAAACAAAAAACCCTTGTTACTAGTAACCCAAATCACTATTACGTGATTCCAAGCTCATATTATATGCAATATTATCACCCTGAAATTGAAATTATTTTACGTTTTTATAACCTATTTTCAGTTGTTGGCTTCAAGAAATGCTACATATGCTTTTTATCATTGTCCTGGAAATACAGGTAGCTCTCAACTTATGAATAGTTGCTTAGCAAGTATTCAAAGTTACAACAGACATCCCTCCCCTGACAAAAGAGACTTACAATACAGTTCCAAAGTTCTGACAATCAGCCCAACTTTATGACTATCACATCTTATGACCATAATGGGAAGGCATAGGAGAGTTGTAAGTCGAGAACTACCTGTAATTATTTAATTAAGGGGTTTTTTTTTGCATGACTGTAGTTTAATCATTTTATTTACATCAGCAGTATTACTCAACCTCAACAGTGTTAAGATTTGGTAACTTCAATCTCAGAATTCCCCATCCAGCATTTTAAAATTGCTGAAGTTGAGAAAAAGGGATATTAGGATTCATTTTTTTCCCACTGCAGCTTTTTTGTGTTTTCTAGAACCTTTCAAAACTGGCAGGCACTGGATTTGTTTCTGCCTGGTAGAATATTTCCATGTATTTATTCCACGAAAAGCTATATATGCTGATATCTAACTCCAGTAAAACAATCAAACTCAGACAAACGAAGAACCCAACTGATGTGCTAACAATGTTAATGCAAAATGTGTCAGGATGAATAAAATGTTAAAATAAATATAAATTATCTCTTTATTTTAAAAGAGTTTCTTTGAAGGACAATCAGCTTCTTGGGATGTGGCCAAAAAGGATCAAAACAGAACGAAGAATAGATATGGGAACATTATAGCATGTGAGTTAAAAACAGATAATCATGAAGATGAGTGTATTACATCGCTGATTGACATAACTTAGACAGCCTATTATTATGTCTACCCATCCTACACAGTAGTAAGTGATGTGTTTCTTGGTGGTTAAAAATTGAAATATTTCTCCCAAGCCTTAGTTCATTGCTTTAACTACTCCATAGCATTTCCTCTGCCAATGCTGAAGAGATTCATAGACAAAAATTTTGTATTTCCCAGAATCATAGCATAGAAGGGACCTTGCAGAACATTTATTCCAGTCAATGTAGACACGCATAACTGATAGCCATTCAGCCTCTCTTTTAAGCTCTTTAGTCAAGGAGAATCCACAACCTCCCTAAATAGTCTGTTCCATTATTGAATAGCCTTTACTGTTAGGAAATTGCTCCTGATGTACAACCAAAATCTCCTTTCTTGTAAACCCTTTATTCCACACACTGCCTTCTGAATCAAGTGTTAACAATTTGGCAACTGACAAATACTGAGAAAAGCTGTCATGCCTTACCAAGATTAAATATAGCCAGCACCATCAATAGTTCTTCATAAGTTTTTTCTTCTGGGTTCTTTGTCTTGTTTCTGGACATGCTTCATATGCTCAGTATCCTTGCTAAAATGCACAAGTATAGACAATGTAATTGTTGTCTAACTAACCCAGAACAATGAGGAACAATGATATCTCTTGATACTGATGCTATATTTCTGTTGATGCAATTTAGGATTACATTTATTATTTTGAGAGCTCCAACATATGTTTGCCTCATGTTCAGCTTGTGTGATCCACCAAGCATGAACGGCTCTCCAGTATGATTCACCTTCCTGTACTGTACACAAATGAAGGACTTTGCATTTGTCCTTGTAGAAATTATGTGGCTGGTTTGCTTGTTCACAAATTTGATTGTCATATTTTCTAACCCCTAATCCAAGTAAGTTTTAAGTATATTTAGCAATACATAGCCTAGAAAATAGTTGCAAGGTATCCCACTTGACAGGGACGTGGTAGCTCAGTGGCTAAGACACTGAGCTTGTCGATCAGAAAGGTCGGCAGTTCAGCGGTTCAAATCCCTAGCACTGTGTAACGGAGTGAGCTCCCGTTACTTGTCCCAGCTTCTGCCAACCTAGCAGTTCGAAAGTATGTAAAAATGCAAGTAGAAAAATAGGAACGACTTTGGTGGGAAGGTAACAGCATTCTGTGCGCCCTTAGTCATGCCAGCCACATGACCATGGAGACGTCTTTGGACAGTGCTGGCTCTTCGGCTTTGAAACGGAGATGAGCACCGCCCCCTAGAGCCGGAAACGACTAGCACATATGTGCGAGGGGAACCTTTATCTTTTATCCCACTTGACACTTCTAACTGGAATGGAGCCACTGATATGCAGTACTGTTTCAAAAGTAGCTACAATTGGGGCTATATTTCCCTTAGAAAAGAAACTCCATTGGGATGAGGTCATCATTGAGAAAGACCTCTTTTAGTCTTTCTGCTCTTAGTGCTTTAAAACCAAGGCAGGTTCTAAAGTGTGTATATTCCTCTGTTCACTCATTTCATTCAATTGTTCCACAGAGTAGATACAATTTCTATTTTCTTTTGGCTCTAGCAATTTTAGATACCCTTTGAGGTTTCCCCGGCAATTTTGAGCAGACTGGGAAAGGGTCGCCAGCATTGCAGGTCAAATGGGGGTCTACCTTTTTCCTCCTTAAATAAGGGAACCTTTAGCCTTTACATTTCATACTCATTTGTTTCTGCTGTATATCATTCCAAACACAAAACCCATTTTTTGCAGATGATCACTCCAGGGTGATATTACAACCTGTGGAAGATGATCCTTCTTCAGACTACATTAATGCTAATTATATTGATGTAAGTAGATGGTATATCTTGCTTTTTTTTTTCTTTCCATCTTCTCTCCGTGAAACATTTTTGCATGCAATTCCTATGAACTGAATGAGAGCCTTCTTAATATTATGAACAAAATGTACACTTTTCCTTGTCCTCCGTCCTAGTACTCACTGACATTGTTGTGCTTTCTTTCACATCTGACTTTGATTTGGGCTGTAGATTTGGCTGTACAGGGATGTAAGTACCACTATATGTGAATAACAGCATCCTGTTATGACTATTTAATATAGTGAACATTCTCAGTTGCTTTACTGTTCTAATTTTTATTACTAGATATATGTGCATGCCTCATTAATGAATTTCATTTATATATCTAGTCTTTTTAATGTTCCTTTGTGCTCTTTTTCTTTTTCTTTTACCTACATTTAAAAATATCCTTAGTCTTTTACAGTGATCATGAAAATCATTAGCTAAATCAATAAAACCTAACCCTTACAAGACTCATTTTTGCTTCTTTATTACTCTTTTTTTGCAGTGTTTAGTAATTTTTATTTTGTATTCCATTATTTTTGTGTGAGAAGCTGGATAATAGAATATAGTGTGTTGCTCTTGAAACGAAACCTACTGATGGCCTGAAAGGAATAAAGGGAGGGCTAGAGTTGTCTCCTGTTCTCAGAGGGAATTCATTTGAGCAATGGTGCTCCTCCTATTAATCCTTAACCCTCATATTTCTAATGCAAGACAGGAATCCTCTACTTGCAATAAAAATGAAATAATAATAATGAGTTAAAGATGGTACTCAAGCTTACAGTTTTGGACAAATACAAATGAACATATATAACCATGAAAGCTAGAATGCTGTAATAATTACTTAGATTATAGTCAAGGCTTGTATATTTGATAATTTAATTCAATACAGAATTTCAAAATATCTGATGTGTGTAATCATCACTGGTGTACTTAGAAAATAGTTTTCTAGACAGGTGCCATTACTTGAATAGAGCAATTATCACTCAGGAGATACACCCAGCAATTGTTTTTTAATAAAAGGATTTCATTGGCTATGTCCCTGATAATTGGAATGAATGCATATGCAAGATTATGAGTTAGAGGACAATATTGCTCTGTGTTTACAAGGCCTCAATTTTATTTCAGGATTCTGCTGAAAGCTGTCATCTAACTCCTTGAGGGTTTCATTTCTCTGCAAGAAAATGTTTTCTTTTCCTGCTGTGTAGTGTATTCTCAGATTGATCTAGAATCTTGTAGGATTTTTGCCCAAGGATCCTGACTTGCATTTTGTCTTACATATTATAGTTGTGCAGCAGTCTTGATTTTAAAGGGCGCCATTAGTCATCAGGACCTTAAAGTTGGTATATTTTAGTTCATGGTATTTCCAACAGATATGACATGCCTCTGTACTCCAAATCACATTTTCTGTTTGAGTGCAGATTACTGCACAGGTACAACACACAACTCTCTGTTTTTTCTGAAAATCTCAGGTTATTATGGGACTTGTTTTGGATGTTAAAAACAAGGAAGCCATGGGCTGGTAGGAGCATTAGTGACTAGTAATAGGCATTTCAATACCATTGGCTCCTCAAAACAAAGTTAGTATTTGCAATACTATACCAAATCCATAATTCTCAATGATTTCTCTTCCTTTCAAAAATCCATCAAAAAAAGATGTCTTCCCTATCAAACTGAGTAAGAAGTGATGGAAAAACTGAAGAAGCAATGTTTTATATACATTGCTTTATATATGCATTTGTCAATAAGGCATCTTTGGGAATTCTTTTTCAAAATAATTACATTTTCCTTTGATCAACTGAGTGCAATGTGTTTAATACATGAAAATTATACAATGCTGCTTCTAATCCTACATTTAAGTGATAGAATTACTGAGGATAACATGTTTACATGTGCCAATACTATAGTTACTTGTTACGCTAATAAGACTAATTCCTTGACTTCCCAAAATTCTATCATATAATTAGCAAAAGCTTGATGAAATAATATTCATGAGATTCAGTAATCTTTTTTCTTGTTTCATATTCTAACCATTAACCAATCATGGTTAACTCTTGTTTACTTGATTTTAGCCAAGAGGTCAACAAATCCATTTTTGAAGTATATGTATATGGAATCCTTCCCTGCATTTAATAATTGTACTGTAGAGAAAGTTCAGTAATAACACATATATGTGTGTTCATCTTATGTGTACACACAATTTCTTAAATTCTAAACTTTGTTTTATGTAATTGCACAAAATTGCAGTATTGCGTGTAGATTTGCAATCTGTACACACATATACATTGTCCAGCTCTAATGTTCAGCCATTCTGCTTACTTATTATGGCTCTGTTTTTTTCTGGTGCATTCATAGTGAAATTTTTTTGCTAATGGCTTGGTTGTTTTGTGCTTAATATCTAAAATAGCAAACAAAACTTTGTCAATCTGTATTTTTTTTAAGTGAAGGCAAATCTCATAGTTGCTTAGAACAATTTCATAGTTTACTGAATTAGAACCAAAAACAAATTCAAAATTCAATAAATGACAACAGTTATGGATTTCATGAAGCAGAATGATTAGGAAACAATAAGCCATTTCATTTTTATCTACACAGTATACATTTACAGGAACTTTTCATTTGGTTCTAAGTGCCATTGTCCAAGAATAACACTTTGAAATCAGCTGGGCTTATTTCACATCCAACAATGCACTTCAATGTTCTGGAAATAGTTGAAACTACTTCGTTGAATATGGTTGATTGGATTAGTCACTACTAGCCTAATTGTAAAGAGTATCTAGGAATATTTTGGTATGCCTTCATTTTCCCAATTTGATTACAGTCTGTACGTTTTAAAAATCAACCTATGTTTGTTTTTATAGGGGTACCAGAGACCAAGTCACTACATTGCAACCCAAGGTAAGAGTTTGTGGAAATATGTGCCGAACTGTAAAATTCATAATAAATGTTGTAAATTAGGCATGATTTTCCAAAGCGCTCCTCTGGATGTCTATATCACCAATACAGACAAAAAAGAGAGAAAAGTTTAATCTCTAATTTTGTGAATTTGGTGAGAGGGAGCCTTGTTTGTTAATTGCATTTATGTCCTGCTACTATCAAAAATGACTGTTGAAAGATAATATAAATAGGCATTATTTGATTTCTGAGAAGTTTGGATTATAAATTAATTAGTATGCCTATTTTATTTAGTTAAAAAATGGGTGAAGAATTGCAGTGGGGAGGGATAACTGTTGAATTCCAGTGGTATGATCTTGAAAAGAGGCTCCACGCCCTACAGAAAAGGAGCCTTGAGGGTTGGTCTCTGATGCTATCCAGTATCCTTTATCCATGTTGGCCAACCAAGCACCTTGGCAAATACAGGACATGTGAACACTAGCTCTCTCCTGGTTGTGGGTATTCAGAAGCAGCACATTGCTCTATATAGACTTTGCCTTATAAGCAAGGAATATTAACAAAAGCTAATGAAAACAAGACTTACGATACATGAGTACCAACATTCAAAATGGAGGGACCGACACAGATCAAATTCTCATATTTTTCCAACATGGAAATAAGACAAAATGCTTGTTGGCTTATAATAAATCATGGTAACAGACAATTAAGTCAAATAATAAATATTGTGATAACCTTTAGGGCTGTGCAATGCTTCTTCAAAGTATACAAAGACTTGCTGTATGATGATGATGATGATGATGATGATGATGATGATGATGATGATGATTTAATTTTTAGTAAGATTCACAGCCTTTGGGGCTGGTTGATATCTCAACAGCTCAAGTCCTAACCAAGGACCTAGGAACTGTTAAGGTAGCATTGGAGGATATAAGCTGTTCCAAATAGGGTAGTTTTTTTGTAGAATCATAGTGTTCAAGTCTTAATAAATTCAGAATTTCCAAATGGTAAGGTAGCCCTTTAGGTATTGCTCCAAGGGCTCAGATTACAATTGGGATAACACATGATTTCTTTTTCCAAAGTCACTCAACTTCAATTTCTAAGTCCCAAATACTTTGTGATTTTTTTCTTGCTGCATGTCAACAATTCGTGCATCACCAGGTTATTGCAATGTCAATGAACCAAACCTTTATTATTATTATTAATAATAATAATACTATTATTATTATTTTGCACTAAAGCAGCTACAGTAGCTTAAACTTTATTTTGATTTTTTTAAAAAAAGGAATAACCTGGTTTCTGCTAGATATTTCAATACTAATTATTAATGTGCAGAAGTTTTTGAAAGATTACTGAATCATTCATACCTGCCTTGAATACCTGACAGCTATTTTAAAGATAGTAGCTTTATAGCATGGGTCTCCAACCTTGGCAACTTTAAGACTTGTGGACTTCAACTCCCAGAGTTCCTCAGCCAGCTTAGCTGGCTGAGGAATTCTGGGAATTGAAGTCCACAAGTCTTAAAGTTGCCAAGGTTGGAGACCCCCGCTGTATAGGGGTTTGTTTTGTTTTTTAATTCATTTATAAGCATTTTCTTTGCCAGGTCCAGTGCACGAGACAGTCTATGATTTCTGGAGAATGATATGGCAAGAACAATCCGCCTGCATTGTTATGGTTACAAATTTAGTTGAAGTGGGTCGGGTAAGTATCTCCTTAGAAACGCCAAACCTCATTAAAATTTGTAGTTCCATTGCTAAGAAAACAGAAGCAAAGTGGGGAAAAACAAATGCCAAGCTCTAAGTGACCAATATAGAGCCAAAATTCAACACCTCTGTTTGCATGTCTGTAATCTGTTAAGCGGCTTTGGGTTGGTAGGAAAAAAATGTGAATGCAAGTGCATGTGAGCATTTGAGGTTTTTTTTTTGGAAATCCGTTCATACTCCCGCACCATTTGAAGGGTGTGCATCGCTAAATGTCTATGGGGATTTTATTTTTATTTATTTATTTATTTTTATTTATTTATTTTGTCTATCGCTTACAAGGATAAACATAGTTGTGAATACATGAAATGAATACATATAAGAAAAATAAAAGAAACAATAGGACAGGGATGGTAGGCACGTTGGTGCGCTTATGCACGCCCCCTACAGACCTCTTAGGAAAGGGGTGAGGTCAATAGTAGACAGTCTAAGGTTGAAGTTTTGGGGGTTTGGGGAAGAAACCACAGAATCAGGTAGCGTATTCCAGATATTGACCACTCTCTTGCTGAAGTCGTATTTCCTGCAATCAATTCTCAGTCATCCAGGTCATGGTGGTCCCAAAGCTGCTTTTTTCAAGAGGCAAGTGGAATTTCTGATTTTTCTTTGAAGATGTTTTGCTTCTCATCGAAGAAGCTTCTTCAGCTCTGACTAGATGGTAGGGAATGGAAGGATGCATACTCCTTGCAAGGAGTATACCAGCTGTCTGCAAGGAATACAAATCCTTCCATTGCCCATCATCCAGTCAGAGCTGAAGAAGCTTCTTGGATGAGAAGTGAAACATCTTCAAAGAAAAACCAGAAAGTCCAGTTGCCTCTTGAAAAAAAAACACCTCTGGGATTTGAGGCTTTTGTTCTTGTGAAAAAGAATTTCTATAATTCTGTTCATCCTGTTGTGCACTGTTCTGTGTGTACTGCTCACACACGTAGATTTTGTGCCTACACATGGATGGCTGGGAAGCACAGAGGTGAAAAAGGACAAGAAATCACAATCTTGTCTTCCTCTGGTGTGAAAAACAGAAATAGGCTGAACCATCTCAGCATAAAGGCGGCTCTCGATTTACAATTGGGGACCAGAATTTCCATTGCTAAGCAAGATAGTTGTTAAATGAATCACATTCAATTTTGAGACCTTTCTGCTACAGTTGTTAAGTGAATCACTGCAGTTATTCAGTGTGTCACTAAGCGAATCCGGCTTCTCCCATTGACGTTGCTTGTGGGAAGCTGGCTGGGAAGGTCTTGGTGGTGCAGGCTTGGTGGTGCAGGCTGTTAATAGCCTAGCACTTAGTTCCAGCTGCCTGTAATTATTGCAGGCTTGAATCCCACCAGGCTCAAGGTTGACTCAGCCTTCCATCCTCTCGGGGTAGGTAAACGGGGTAGGTAAACTGAGGACCCAAGATTGTTGGGAGCAATAAGCTGACTTTGTAAAAATGCCACTTAGTAATAAGCAGGCATATACAATGGAAGGAAGGCTATTGCTGAGCGCATTGGGTTGTATCCCAAAAATTGTAAGCCGCCCTGAGACTCCGGAGAAGGGAGGGATATAAATATGAATTTAAAAAAAAAAGGTTGCAAATGCATCTGAGTCCAGGAATATGCAGCCATCATAAATACATGCTGGTTTGCCAAAATCACTGGAATTTTGTTCATGTGTTTGTGGGGATGTTGCGCCGGTTGTAACCGTGAGGACTGGTTGTAAGCCGCTTTTTTTCAATGCCACAGTAGCGTTGAACAGTCACTAATTGACTGGTTGTAAATTGAGAACTACCTTTGGCACTTATGAGCTATCTACTTTCTAGAAGCAAATAGAGAGTTGGGTAATAAACATTTGATGTAATCAACTTTTTAATTTTTCAATGCCTCTTCTTTTATTGTACTGTTCTTAATAGCACCAAACTTTTTTTATCCTGCCTAATTCATTCATGCAAGACTGCAGAAAAAGTCGAATAATTCTTTTGATGATATATTTTCCTTTACAATTAAAAGTAAACACAACATAATTGAGCTTTAATGATGTGAAAGCAAGGTCATAATATATAAAATAAGAAATATATGGTAATTGTATAGGTAAGCATTTAAAATGCTTATTCCACTCTTATTTTTTTCACCATTTCCCCCTGTATTTCCTTTTATGAAATACAGTCTACCACTAAATAAAAATAATGAAGTGATGTGTATGATCCAGCGATTCATCTGGTTTCTTTGTTCGAGAAATATTTCTATCATGTTGATCATAGGTTAAGTGCTACAAGTATTGGCCTGATGACACGGAAGTTTATGGGGACTTCAAAGTTGCTTGTGTGGAAGTGGAACCACTTGCAGAATACGTTGTCAGGACGTTCACCCTTGAAAGGGTAAATATTTCTGGATTAGATCTTCCTATTATTTAACTGAAAACTGCTGTACATTTAGTTCTTTATGATAATCAGAAAGATTTATCTAACATATTCAAGTCATTCTTTAATCAACCTATCACTACAGTACTTACAACACCTGAGCTGTAACACACTCATTCTGCTATGCCTAAGCTGTCTAAATCAGGGGTGTCAAACTCATGGGCCGGATACATCATGTGCTGGCCACGCCCACCTCCAGTTTAGCAAAGGGGGGGGGAGTCCTGATATTTTACTACATTTTACTACTTAGTGTATCCTGTTGTGATTTATAATTTTCCACCAGGAGACAGTCTGGGCCTGGGCTTTATCATTTTTCTGCTCATTTATTGCCCAGTGAACTTCTTCTATTGTTATTTCCCTATTCAAGATATTTTTTTCCTCTTCTGAAATTCACCCAAAACCAAAAGGCTTGGGAACTCCACCGCCACTCCCGAGAGGGCATTGAGCAACCCAGGCAGGGCTGTTGCTACATAGTTCGGGGATAGGTAAATCAGCAACAGAGCTTCACACCCGCCTATCTGCAGAATGGTGACCTCCCTTGGAATCAAGGTCTCCCGGATAACAACAGCGACCCCACCCCCAACCCTCCCCTGAGCTCGTGGCCAGTGTAGAATCTGAAAACCTGGGGGGCATAAATCAACCAGAGGCACTCCACCCTCCGGCCCCAACCAGGTCTCAGTGATGCAGGCCAGGTCCACGGCCTCCTCCCTGATTAGTTCACCAAGGAGGGGAGCCTTATTAACCACGGACCTGGCATTAAAATACACCAACCTGAGCCCAGGGCCTCTGAGTCCTGTATCCCCGGGGGAGTGGGCAGAGGCATGGGAGTTGGAGCATGCCACAGCTCTTAGACAGTTGCAGCGCCTCCTGATATGACTCCCCGCCTCTCCATCCCCCGCCAAGTCCGATCACCCTGGGGATCGGCATCCCCGCCTCGTTCTCCGGAGTCCGACGGGCCCCCCCCCCCATGGCGCAATCCCCAGTTGGGCTGAACTGAGTTCCTTCCTGTCTGGGCAAAAATTGATCAGCCCAGGCAGACAACCCTCCCCTCTCCTTAACCCTTTAAAACAACGAAGCAAAAAATTTAACAGTTTCCCTTTACCCAATTTAAAATTACCCCCCTTGGTCATGCAATGCCATGACCATGACTGATGCTGATTAGAATAATATGTATATTGTTTTTTCTCCAAATTTCTTTCTCTCCATGGGTCACAAATATTAAAATGCTTCCTCAAATCAAAAAAACTTTTGGTAATTTCTTTTATTTTTCTAACTTTATATTATTTCCTTTATAGTCTAATAATTTGTCAACAACTTCATTAAAGTTCTCCATAATGCAAATTTCTTCATATTGCAACTCTCTGAGTCTATAATACAATTTTTGGAAAAAAGATTCTTGTGGGATCTCTTGTCGATTTAATTTCCCTCTTATTTTTTTTCATTGTATAAGCAGCATCTCAAATGTCTATTAATTTTATTATCATATTACTTTTCTTGGTCATATTTTAATTTCTTGTTATTTCACAAAAAAACCAAAATACTTTGAAGTATTTTGCCATCAGTTCAAATGTGTATCTGAACATAATGTCTGGCATATTCCACATGGTAAATAAACGCAAACAACATGCCATAGTTTAGCAATACTTCTGTCTATCTTATCTACCTAATATACATACATACAAAGGCTCATGCCCTTTGGAACATACACCCCTCCCTCCCAGGTAAAATATGCTCCCCCCTACTGACCTTCTCTAAGGGCTTGAAAACCTGGCTCTGCAATTGGCTTGCGGTCTCAATGGGAGAGTACCACACTGGAGGGAGTTGATGGATTAATAACAGATCCTACCTTACCTCCTGCACACCTTGTTTCCTCCCTCTCCATCTTTTTACTATAACATAATTTTTTTTGCTATATATATATTTGTCCTGCTTTATTGGTTTTAACTTGTAAGACACCCAGAGTCGGCTTATGGTGAGATGGGTGGCAAATAAATTTAATAAATAATAATACATATATACAGACATATTCTGTTCATACATACACTTAGAAATATTCATAAAGAATTTTAATATCAGCTTTCTTGGATGATAATTTGCTAGGTAACCAGGTTTCAAGTTTCTTCTTGGGCATAGTTACATATAATTTAGACCTTTTCCTCAGTTATTTCACTGTTTATCCACACTTATGTATATATCCACACTTACTTAGTCTTCTTTATATGCTACTTGGTTCCTTATCATTTCAATACAAAAAAAAGAGTTGCATTATAGTCAGATGAATATTGTTCCTATGCTTATAATTTTGTAATCTTATTTATAGAAAATGGATTATGAATTATATATGCTTTATTCAGACTTAAAAGGAAGCAAGATTTCTCCACAAGAAGAATTTGGGGATTAAAAATCAACTAAAGCTTGCTTTTTTAGTCCTGCATACATTTTAACCAGTTTAAAACAAAAATCATCACCTTTTAAAAAATTAATCAAAAACTAACTTACTCATGAGATGAAAGAAAAATACTCTTGTTATTATTTTCCATTTTGACAGAGAGGTTACAATGAAATCCGTGAAGTTAAACAGTTCCATTTTACCGGCTGGCCTGATCATGGAGTACCTTACAATGCAACAGGCCTTCTTTCATTTATACGCCGTGTAAAACAATCTAACCCACCAAGTGCCGGGCCTATTGTTGTGCATTGCAGGTGTGTAGAAAAGAGGTAGATGCATTTTCTATCATTCTCGATGTGTGCATGATCTGTCAAGTTTTGTGACGTGTTGTGGTGTGATATGAGGTAGATGGATCAGATGGCTTGACTTATTATTTCCAACTGACTCTTTTGACAGATAACTCCATGATCGAATTTCCAAGAATGTCTAGTTCAGTATCTGTGTTCTAAAGTTATATGGCCCAGGGGTCTCCAACCTTGGCAACTTTAAGACTTGTGGACTTCAACTCCAAGAACTGAAGTCCACAAGTCTTAAAGTTGCCAAGGTTGGAGACCCCTGATCTGAACTGTTTTAAATACTACTAAGGCATAAGGTTGCTTTAGATCAGTGTTCCAACCTGGGAAATCTCCATATATAGTAAATTACACTATTATGAACTTGTAGTTGGCAGTTGCTGTTTTTATAGGCTACATAAAATAGTCTATATAAACAACAGTTTTACTTCTTAATAAGTAGGAAAGTAATTCAAAAGAAGAAATGTATAAGTTATTGGTGAATCTAAACTGCCAGCTAATTATATAAAAATAATTAAGCATTTTCCTTGCTACTTTTTATCCTACATTTAAGATCTACAACTCGCTTTTGAGAAATATTAACATATTTCTTTGCAGGTAATAATAAACAATACTAGTTTTTTATTATTTCCTTCACTTATTTTTACTTTGTTGTAAGACCTTTGTAGTATCACATATTTGGATTTTTTAAAAAACACAGAAATTAACAAACAAGTTTTGTCAGTCTGATCTTATATACTAGAATAACTTATTTAGTGGATATTTTTATTGTAATAGATAACCTTCATATTTTGGTTAGCAAGCTAGTTAAGTATGAACCTGAATATAAGTGTTGATTGCTAGCTGGCTTAAAATCATGTTCAAATAATGCTCCTCATTAACTTAGAAGGAAGTATCAAATGAGATGTCACACACTTCCACTCTGGACATGTGTATATTGACATTTTCTATAATGACATAGAGGTGTAAAGGATGCTTATCAAAATTTAGGCTAGGTAAATGGGCTAGGTAAAGAAAATTCAAAAATATCTTAAAAATTAAAAGAAATTGGTTGGAAACAACAGAATGAAAATTAGTTAATCAAAGCTCTTATTCAAGGAAAAAAAACAAATCAAATTGACACCTAAACTGAAAAAGAGGGTTCAGACAGGGAAAAAAATCAGAATGGGACAATGAAAACAAACGGGACTGTCAGCATTTTCTTGATTAACAAGGCAAAAACCCTGTGGAAATTTATTTCCCAAAACATGAAGTCTGAGAGTAGGTTGTCTATAGCAAAAACATGAGGCCATTATGAAATAATTTCTAGGACTGCTGAATATCAAATGTGTATTCTGTTTATATCAACCTGTGTTCAGATTTCTTTTGCCAAGAAGCAAAACTGTTTTTAGTAGGAGATAACATTTCCATCTGTTTCTTGTTTCACTAATGGCCTGATCTGATATCAAGTTGCTTACTTTTCATTGAATGAAAACCAACTTTCACAGAGTCTAGAAACTAAGTCTTATCAAGAGGAAAAGTTTTGCTCTGCTTTGAAGAGGAAAAACTAAGAGCTATAACAGATCCCTTCAAATAGCTAAAAGGACCCCACACAGAACATTAATACTGGACTTTATATTTTGTTCTGGATAGGAAGGCATGGAATAATAGTAACTGATGTTAGAAAAACATTCCTAATGGTCAGGACAGCTTGAAGGTAAAAGTAATTCCCCAGAAGCATAATTTGCTTCCCTACACTGGCAGTGTTGAAGCAAGATATCTTGATTTGGATTAGGATATGGAACCAGGCAATGAGCTAAATGGTACCTTTCAACTGTATAAATTATGAATTTAGCTAAAGATATGCCACAGTTTTATATGCGAATGGTTTTTGGAAAACAAAACTCTAATCAGATGCAATCTCTTTTGAAAGGCTAGAACTTTAGAGAGATTTTTTAAAAATAGAATTGGTCCCATAATGAAATGCAATCTATAAATAAATGAATGAACAAAGCAAAACAAAAATCAGCCTTTTTAATTACTACTCTCAGAATCAACTTAGTGAATATTTTATGAACAAGTTATCCTTGTTGAAAACTTATTGAAAAGATTTCCGCTGGAAATGTCTGTGTCAGTTGAACAAGGAGAAATGAGAACAGTGCAGGAAAACTGTTTAAGTAATACTAATATGTCACTTAACCAGTTCCAAGCCAGATTTTCTTTTTTTCTGCTTTGCAAAGTGATTACAATATGTTCAGCAATAACACTGGAAATGTCTATCTAATTATGTCTTTACTTTGGCTAAAAACAATTCCACTTTCACAAAGTAAAATGCTGGATTTTTTAAAATATAAAATTAGATATTAGATTTCTGATTTATTTGAGATGCTTGTAATTTTTAAAAATATGTATGTTTTCTGATTTATTCTAGTGCTGGAGCTGGCCGAACTGGATGCTATATTGTAATTGACATCATGTTAGACATGGCAGAAAGAGAAGGTGTTGTAGACATCTACAACTGTGTCAAAGCCTTACGTTCACGCCGCATCAACATGGTACAGACAGAGGTATTGTGCTGTTATGAATCAGTGGTCCAATTCTCATGTGCATTTTTAGTCATTTGCCTTTAAAAATATTCTGGACCTGGCAAGTTACTAAGCCAAATGTGCAACTAGTTCAAGACCAGCTAAATAAAAAATGTGAAGCAAGAGCAAAACAGAGCATTTTGTGGAGGTGAGGAAGGAGATAAGATCAACCTTTGTTCATTTCCTTTCCAACCATCCCATCCTCTTCATATATTCCAAAAGCTTCTCTCCTTAAAACATTGTATTAAGGGTCATCTATGTGTTTATATATATGCCAGGAATACATTTACATAGAAACTGTGAAGAGAGATAGTTGTTACATATCAAATTGTAGTTACTTTTTACCAATTTTATAGTCCTTTTACTTCTCCGTGTGTTTCTCACTTTTCAGGCAATAGATTATACTGTATGTCTTATGCTAACACTGCAAAACAGTCATTATTTTTAGATGCAATATAATGTGGGTAAGAGGTTGTCTTGGCACCAGTCCAACTGATGTTGAGAACATTGCAAAAGCAAGCTCAGCACTGAACTGAACTGAAAGTTACATCCAACATAAACAAAATAAACTGCTAGCAATACAAACACATCAACTTCATTTTATGTTTTTTTTTCTTTTATTTGGAACATACCTTTGGCACTTTATCCTTATTTCCCAACAATGCATGTGGTTTTTGTATAGCTAGCTAAAAAAAGATTTTGCAAAAATAAAAAAAAATTCCAAATAATGAGATGGAGAGGGTATCTCCATTACACGGCAAGATTATAGCAGTTGGAGCTCTACAGCTTAGAACAAAGGAGCACATAAAAGGGAGATAAAATTACACATGATATGGATATCACACTTTTTATTCTCTTACTGTTAAAACTCAAGGTCATCCATTAAAACTGCATACATAAAGATTTAGGACTAAGAGAAGGAAATAAGTTCTCATACTAGACATCCATAAACTACATACTATGATTTACAACAGTAGTTGTGAAAATAGCAGCTAATTTGGATGGGGCTCACAGGCAACTGGGCAAATTCATGGAAAATCAGGTTATCAATAGCCATTAATATTGATGCCTGATCATTACCTCCTAGAGTCTAGGACCTAGGCCATAGGCAATACATCATAAATGTTGATTGCTAAGAAGCAATATTGGAAGGATGTTCCAGCAATAGATGTTCCTATTGGCTACTTTAGGTGCAGAATACTGGACTGGCCTGATCCAGTGGGGCTTCTTACATTGTTAACCAAAACGCCTATGATCCTATCCTGAAGACCTTAAAATTAAAATAGAAAAAGCACTGAAATTATTATACATTGACACTTAAACATATCAAGTTAATTTTATGATGTATCTCAGGAGGGAAGCACAAACATAAGGAATATATTATAATATCAGACTTCTATAATCAGAATCTGTCAGAAATAGACTTTTTCTGTAGTCCTTCTTGTCCAATTCTTTTTCTGAGCCTTCCTGAATTGCCTGCACTCTCATTTTTCCCATTTCTTAGATATGGGGAAAAGAACAGAGTTTCTTTCTAGGCAGTGGAATATCAACAAAAAAGGGACACTATTATGCCTTACATCATCAGGATTTGCCGAGAAGTACCTTCAGCATTTGTTGAGTTTGCAAATTCTACAATAATTCTTGATTGGGAAATTTTTCTATTTCTAGCACACTCTGCCATCTCTGGTCATAACATGACATTGTAATTTTTAAAATAAAAATATATGCAGGTAATCATTGATTTACAACCACAGTGGAGCCCAAAACGTCTGTTGCAAAGCAGAACAGTTGTTAAGTGAGTGAGTGACATTTTTGCCACAGTTGTTAAGTGAATCACTGCAGTGTGTTAAGTGAATCATGTGGCTGTTAAATGAATTCGGCTTCCCCCATTGACTTTACTTGTTGGAAACTGGCTGCAAAGGTTATAAATGGTGAACATGTAATCCTAGGACAATGCAATAAATAACCCTAGGACAGTGTCATAAATATATGCCAGTTGTCAAGCACCTGAATTTTGATCACATGATGATGGGGATGCTGCAAAGATCTCAGTGTGAAAAACGGAAATAAGTCACTTTTTTCAGTGACATTGTAACTTCGAACAATCACTAAACAAATGGTTGCAAGTTGAGGACTATCTGTACTTTCAAGCATACAACTTTATACAAATATGGCATACCACCAAAGTGTTGGCGGTATGTTATTATTTTTCATAGATGTGAGCAAAAACATAACCATTCCCCAACATTATTTCTTTAATTTTGCCGTTAAGTATTGTTGGGATTAAAGTTTGCCATTCTTTAAAATGTATACTTTTTGAATGAATATTACTTTAAAAATACACAGCACTGTTTCTTAGCTTGGGTAAGCGAGATGAAAATTGTCTTTTTAAGCTTTCTTGAATAAGGGTGTTTAATGGGAAAGTATCCAAAGGGAGATTTCATTCCTTTAAGAACCATTGCTGGATTCAATAATTAAGACATCCTATGAAATGTTAGAAAAACATCCTAACCAATAAAATCAGCTCAACAGAGTTAGCTGGAGAGGTGGTGGACTTTCTTTTATTAGATGCTTTCAAGTGCACTACACATCAACCAGGTACTGAGAATGCTGTAATTTGTATTTGCAAGAGGTTGTATTCAGTGACCTAAATGATCTGTCCAACTGTAGGATCCCCAAACTTCTTCTGTTCTTTCTCTGGCAGGAACAGTATATCTTTATTCATGATGCCATCCTGGAAGCCTGCTTATGTGGAGAAACTGCCATCCCAGTCTGTGAATTTAAAGCTGCATATTTTGACATGATTCGAATAGACTCTCAGACAAACTCTTCACATCTTAAAGATGAATTCCAGGTACATTTGTTGGTCGATGTCACTTTAAAAACACAATTTCTTTGCTTCTGAAAATACGGAATGTTTTGTGCCTCCTGTGTCAGATTCATAATGCATTGTCCTCTTCCGTCATGGTGCTCTTTCATGTCTGGATATGGGGAATATCACTGTGTGATTGTAATCACTGAGCCTGCCAATTCATTTGAACGTGGATGACTTTTGGCCTACCAGGAGCAATTTTTGCATTTTAGATAAGTGTAAAATACAGGGCATGAATTTTACATGATGATTTCCAATTCCGTATATGCAGATTCTCCTCCCTTACTCCTGACTAAACAGAAGTAAATGTGCTTTTGCTTTCTTTGTGGCTTCCAACGTTGTCACCTTGCCTGTATCCCTTATGCCCAAACCTCTTTGAGTTAGGTACACAATGTCAAAATAAATATTTCTTTTGCCTTGTAGACCCTGAATTCTGTAACTCCTCGGCTACAAGCCGAAGACTGCAGCATAGCATGCTTGCCAAGAAATCATGACAAAAACCGCTTTATGGATATGCTGCCACCTGACAGATGTCTGCCTTTCTTAATTACTATTGATGGCGAGAGCAGCAATTACATCAATGCTGCCCTTATGGATGTAAGTGACTATTTTCCTTGACTAGATGATAAATATGCAATAGAATTATTTGTACTTGGGGAAAAAGATTAATTCATACTTATTCTGATGTGCAGCAATATTTTTTAATCAAGACCCTGAAAATACTGATTTTTTCTGACATTATGAATATTACAAGTTTTTTGGAGTTGAAAATTGCTGAGGAGAAATGATAGGAGACCTTGGATATTTTTATACTTTAATGCAGCCAGTAAGTGATCTTGTATTTTGAGGAAACGATCACTTCCAACCTGCCAGAGGACTCATGGTTATGTACACCTAAAAACCAAAGCAGTTATTTTCCACATTATAATTAATTCATTAGTGTTTATACAGTTGTTATTAAAAAAATTAAAAAAACAAGAAGTATCCCAAATGATCTTAGCCTTGAAAGGCCCTTTTGAACAGATGTTCTTTCCCTTCAGAAGAGGTTAGAAAAATCCAAAAGAACAGAAAGAAGAGCTCCGTTCATCCTGCCGCTTGCAGACCCCTTCTGAGCTTTTCAAAAAGTCAGAAGCAAGGAAAAGTGGGAGCTCAGATTTCAACTTTTCTTGGCAGTACAGCATGGAAACCTGAGCCTATAATAGTGTCTAGAGCAGAAGTCTCCAAACTTGGCAACTTTAAGACTTGTGGACTTCAACTCCCAGAATTCCTTAGCCAGCATAGTTTGGGGACCCCTGGTCTAAAGAGAAAGCATTCTTTTGCACCATTTGCCTCTGGGCAATGTAGCATAAACAGTCGATCCTAGGAAGAACACCCTATTTATCTTTTCACATTTCCTTCCAAGAGTTTTGATAGTGGTGATTAGACCAGCTGACTCAATCCTTTATACCAATCAGTTGGGAAGTACACTAGGTAGGCAGTCAAAATTCAACAGGCAGCATTTATCTCCCAGAAGCTATTGTAACTTTTAAAGTTTCCTTTTACTCCTATTACCTCCTTCTCCTAGATCAGCAACCCCCAACTTTTTGGGCACCAGGGACCGGTTCCATGGAGAAAGGTTTTTCCAAGGACCGGAGGAGGTGTGGTTTTGCATGCTGCCTGCATCCCGTGGATGGGGCTTCATTTGTTTATATGGACCAGTGGGGTGGGGACCCTGCCCTAGATAGCTAAGTCTAATTCTTGTGCTGCATAAAGAGAAAGGATGCAGAAAGAAGTAGTAGGAGTACATGGTCACATTCACAGTTTCTCATATACACCAATCATCCTCATAATCCAATTCTCAGTTAGCTTAAACAAACTAACCCATTAATCCACCTGTTGACACCCAGCATAACTCTAAAAAAAAGCTGGCAACTGTTCATCGTCAAGGTCGTTCTGCCTTAAGATCTATCATGAGGACAAAAAAATCTATCATGCTCTTTTTCTCCAAGACAAAGAAATAAACTAAAGTGAAAGCAAAAACTAAGAAGCTCCTTAGTTCTGGCCATGATTTAATTTTTTATTTCCTGGTCCCATGCTCCTCAAAATGAAAGGAGTTAATATATTGTCTGTTTTGTTGTTATTCAATCTGGACAGCGGTGCAGGGGGATATTGTTGCCTGCATTTCTCTTTTATTTGTATTTTATCTATTTTTAAATACAGAGCTACAGACAACCTGCTGCTTTCATTGTCACACAGCATCCTCTGCCAAACACTGTGAAAGATTTCTGGAGACTAGTCTACGATTATGGCTGTACCTCTCTCGTGATGTTAAATGAAGTTGATTTAGCACAAGTAAGATCTTGATGTTGAAAAAGTTTGTGCAATCCACCTTAAAAAGACTGACCTTTTTTTTCAGTAGAAAATTTCACTCATATTCAGTCTGAAATGGTATTTATGTTCTGTATATGGTACATTGCATAGACATCTGTACTAAAGATGGCTTCCACATAGATACAGTTATATTTTATATCAGGGGTGTCAAACTTGATTTCATTGAGGGCTGCATCAGGGTTGTGTTTGACCTTGGGGGGCTAGGGTAGGCATGACCAACATGGGTGTGGCCAGTTTGATGTCACTCATGTTGCCTGTGGTGGCCCAAGTGCTCTGCCAGTTAAAATGGGCTCCCAAGCTCCATTTCCAGCTGTGATGGCCTCCTGCAACCCTCTGCCAGAGAAAATAGAGCTGGGGAGGGCAACATGCAACCCACCCCAGCTCCATTTTCATTGGCAGAGGCCACACAGGTCAGTCCTTTGCTGTTTCCAGAGTGGCCCCATGGGCCAGATCTAAGCACCCCATGGGCCAGATCCAGCCCGCGGGCCTTGAGTTTGACACCCCTGTGTATATGCGCGCACACGCACACACACACACACACACACACAACATAACATAACATACATAGACTCATGTGTCTTCCTTATACAGATTTAGATAAATATTCCTTTTTATAACTAGTATTTTCCTGCAGGTGCTTTTGTTTTTATCAACTGAATGGTTGCGACAGGAATTGACCAACCAACTTGTCACCTGACCCTGACATCATGGGCTGAGGGAAAGTGACTGGCCCAAAGCCATTTTCCCTCAGCCAGCTTTCATGCCTTAGGCAAAAATAAAACTCACAATCTCTTAATTTCTAGTCTTGTGTGTTAACCACTGAACCAAACTGCCTCTCACATTTAGAGGTCTTTAGATGTAGATATATAGATAAATACAAAAGGAACATGTGTTCACATTAAAATCCAAAGCATTTCTGAGAATGCTTGGCTACCTACAGCAAATTAGAAGGAACATCTTTTACATAAATGGATATACTTTTGGGTCCTAAATCCACAAACATGTTTATAAAATATAATTATAATGTAACTAACTAGCCAATAGGAATATGCATTGAATTCAACTGAATTCCAGACCGAAGCAGGCCCATTCAGACAGAGTCAGAAGAGGATCAAATCTAGACCATGATCTGTACATGATCCTTTCTGAGGTTTTCATTATTATTTGAGATTAATAAGCAAGCAGAAAGCATGTCAATACATAGTTATACATTTCTCCATGATTTTGTGAAGTAACAAACAGTACTTCTATGTAAGAGTAGTAGGAAAGAAGGGCACAGTGAAATCTAGATTTAGCAGCCCATGCTAAATCTAGATTTAGCAGCATCCATTATTCCTGAGTCACAAATTATTTATTTTATTTGCAACTGTTTGTGTTATTTGTATAGTGCAAATATACTAGGCAAATGACATTAATTGATGGACTAATTTTCCACAAATAATATAAGGTTAACTGCTTCATCAAAACTACTTTGGATATAACAAACTAGTTCGCTATTTCAGGGAGATGTTTCACATAAGAAATATGATCCACACTATCCAGAATTAAGGTTTTACTTTGCTAACTTTTACTCACATTAAATGATTTTGTTAAGACTTCAGTCATAAATTTTCATGAAGCAATGCTGAATGTATCAGACTTTTGTTCTGTCATTCAGTATTATTTACTGATACTCTTTCCTGGGAACAGGAAAAGTTTGATTTTCTGGAAAAGATTTTGATTTCTTGGATTTTGGTATCTCGCTATAGCAGTTGATATTGTGTCAGAAAGTACTTGACAATTTAATTGTTTTGTCTCAACTATCATTTTTTTGTTCTATCACATCCATTATTCATTCTGTTCACTGGATTTTCTGTCTTTAGCTTTAGTTGAGCATAGAAGCCATGATGGTGCAGTAGTTAGAATGCAGTACTGCAGGCCAGTGGTGGGATTCAATTTTTTTTACTACTGGTTCTGTGGGTATGGCTTAATGGGCGTAGCAGGAGAAGGATACTGTAAAATCTCCAGTCAGAGGTAGTATTTACCAGTTCTCCAAACTACTCAAAATTTCTGCTACCGGTTCTGCAGAACTGGTCAGATCCTGCTGAATACCACCTCTGCTGCAGGTTAATTCTGCTGACTGCCAGAGGTTCAATACTCAACAACTCAAGGTTGACTCAGCCTTCCATCCTTCTGAGATCAGTAAAATGAGGACCCAGATAGTTGGGGGCAATATGCTAACTCTGTAAATCATTTAGAGAGGGCTGTAAATCACTGTAAAGTGGTATATAAATCTAAATGCTATTGCTATTGCTACATGCTTTAAAATTTATACACACTCTACACCCTGAGCTATTCTTCTGATATTTATAGGTTTCTTGCCTAGGGATATGTAAATGATATTGGTACTGAGCATTTAAAATAAATAAATAGAAGTAGGGAGGAAGGGAGGGAAGGAAACAAGGAAGGAAGGAAGCAGAAAAGTCTTTCACCATGCTCACATTTCTATACTCCCTTATACAAAAACCTTTACTATTTTTTTTAATGTTTCAAGTTTCTAAACTAGGGCCATCTCCATTATGTAATTTTTTCTGTAACAGTGCCCCACTGGTTATGCTTTAGGCGATACCTGTTTCCTATTTTAGAAGATCCAGATACTGTTCTTGCACAAAGATTCATTAGTGAATTAGTGTATCTGAAATACAGCAAGGTAACAAATAAAAAGAAAAAAGCTATGATTTTTTAATCTTAGCCAACTGAGCTAAGATTTGCAATTTGAGTCCCCAGTTCAACTGGAAAGTCTCCATATTAGTACAAAGTAAATTGGGCTGTTTGTCATGCTATCAAATTGATCCCGACATATTATTATCAATTGACACCCTTGCTGGCTAATAGAAATTCTGTACTGTAAAATAAAAAATATTTAATGTAAAAGAGACTGCTAAGAAGAAGATGAGGTTTCATATAGTGAACCTGTTGCCCTGCTTCCAGATGTGAGCCAGTTTAATTAAACATGAGAACTGTGAGCTCCATCAACAGTTGTAATTAATAGAAGAGTCGGGTAATTAAACTGCTTTACCATGCAAAAATGGAACAATGTGAACTTTTTTCCCAATCTTGCGTTGTTGTATTTGCATAATGATTAAGCTGTCGTGATTCTGATCTCTTACTTAGAAGACACCACAATGTATGGTGATTTAGCACAATGTCTAAAGCTACTTAAGTGTTTACATACATTTATTTAATATCACACAGGGATGCCCACAATATTGGCCAGAGGAAGGAATGCTGAGATATGGTCCTATTCAGGTTGAGTGCATGTCCTGCTCAATGGAGTGTGATGTAATCAACAGAATTTTCAGGATATGCAACTTAACAAGGGTAAGGCATGTTTATTGACCTATTATAATAGACTTCCATATTCAGAAAAACATGTTTATAAAAATTAAATGACTTAAAAAAAAAAAAACCTTACTGTATGGTAGCGTTTCTCAACTTTGTGGTAACTTTAAGACATGTGGACCTCAACTCCTACAATTCAACTTCTCTCAGCTATAACATCCTTGCTGGAGCCATTTCAAGAAACTTGTCTTTTCTCGAGTTTGTTCCATAACTACAAAGGCTCTGGAACGTACTCATTTTAAGTTCAGGAGGCATTGTAAGCCACCCAATCTCCTTAATGCAAGTGGGTATTTTCCTTAAGTTGAAGGCCTAGTTTGACTCTAGGAAAAAAAATCATGTCTCCAACAGGTACAATGAGCATATCAGATCGAAATACTGCAACCTTGAACTGAAAACATTGCATTTTATTTAATTCTAGCAGCTGTTCTTTTCCCTGGAAATCCCCTCATCTATCTCTAGAATTTTTTCAAACTTTCCTCAGATGGTATAGGGGTTTGCAAGAAAACAGAAAGAAAACAAATTCTGTAATAATTAGAATTGCTGAGGATCAGATTACTTCTGCATTAAAAAGCCACAATATTTTACTATCTGCCAGCCTAATCTGTTTCACAGGATTTTTGAAAAGATGGAAAACTTTGAATATTTTGCTTTGCATCTAAATTTTCCTAAATTAATTAATTTTCCTAAAATTAATCTGTGGCATTGGTAATTGAGCTACATTTTCTCTGACAAAAATGGATTCCCCCACCCCCAACAATAAAGCCCTTTGGACCAGGACTGTTTATAGAAATTTGACTAAATAATTGCAAACGTTTATCTTGGATTCACTATGTGAGATGGCTGGCTATTCAAAGGTAATAATTAAACAGTATTTTTGAAGAATAATTTTTTCCCGTAGCACCAAGGCAAGCTGAGATACGACTTAACCTACATTGCAAACCAACTCTTCTTCATCTTCATACTTTTGTAACTGCAGAGTAAAATTTTTAGTCACCATGCTTTCTACTCTCCTGCCTGATGAACTAGAAAACTAGCCTACCATAAACTTTTCACTGATTTTAATATAGCCACTCATTCTTTTGAAACTTCATTGTATTGTCTGCAGCGGGTATAAAATTGGTTTGTTTTTTGTTTTTTCATTAGCCTCAGGAAGGTTACCTGATGGTTCAGCAATTCCAGTATCTGAGTTGGGCACCTCATAGAGATGTCCCAGGCTCCAAGAGGTCATTCTTAAACTTAATTCTTCAAGTGGAAAAGTGGCAAGAAGAATGCGAAGAAGGGGAAGGGAGAACCATAATTCATTGTCTGTAAGTGTAATTTAGCATTTTAATCCTGACTGTTTATTTTCTCCATACTGTGGACTGGAATTTCATGTAGGTGAATGTTCTAGGTATGTTTCACTAACAGAACAATAAGTGTACTCCTATTTCTCTAGTCAAAGAGAAATATTTCTTCTTCCCAAGAACAGTGTGTGACTTTCTCATTTTATGATAGTGTATCTCATTTGATGATATTGGGCACTTGAAGAAGAATGCCTAGATTATTATTAAATGTAATGGAAAAATGAGGGGTATCTCAGACTACATTGTAAACAGGCCACCTCAAGCATTTAGAACTACTTTCCAAGAAAAATCTTTCTTACAACCATTGAACATCAACCAAATTTAATTTCCTCCCCCATTCTGGGCAATTTTGCTAGGGCCAAGAATGTATAATTTTAGAGTCATGTATATTTAGAGTCATGTATAAGCATTTTTCCTCTTTTTCTTCTTCTCCTCCTTCTTCTTCCTCTTCTCCTTCTTCTTTCTCTTCTTCTCTCTCTCTCTCTCACTCACTCTCTCCTCCCCCCTGTCCTCCCCTATTCCCCATCTCTCTCTCCTCTTCTCATGTTCAACAAGTTGCTGTGTGGTTATGACCTAATTAGAGTTACCTTATATTAGGGTGAAGAAACAGAAACTGAGCACAAATACAACAAGGGTATTGTTACGTAACAGGTTATCAAGGAAAAAGAAGAAGGGTGATATAATAGGAGATAACCAAAAGCTAATTACACATCTTTCAAAAAGACATGAAGGACTAGTGATGGGACATTTTAATTATTTCAACATGTGTTGGAAGATAAACTCTGACAAACATGGTCCTTTCAAGAAAATAATTGATCTGTCTCTCTGAAAATCCTTCAGTGGGTTTAACAAGGCATGAGCGATCAGCTCTGCTTGACTTAATCTTAATCAACAGGGAAAACAAAAGTGGTGGGACAATTGAAGAAAAATAACATGTGCAGATGAAATTCTTTATATTCAAGAATACTGAAGGTTAATGTAATCAAAGCACATATTTTAAAGATAAGATAACCTTTATTGCCATTATTTTTCCCCTGTGGGAACTCTGGCACACATTAAAAATGAAAATGAAAATCTGCTTCCTGCTCTCAAAAGTGTACACATACATTATATGCATATGGTTATGCTGTATACCAGTGGTGGCGAGCCTATGACACGCGTGCCACAAGTGGCATGCAGAGCCCTCTCTGTAGACACGTGCGCCATCGCCCCAGCTCAGCTCCACCATGCATGTGCACATGTCTCCCACGGACAGCTGGCCTTCAAGTCTCTGCTGTGCATGCACGGGGATGGTGCACATGCACGGGGGGCGCATGTGGGGGGTGCATGCAGGGTGCACACATGCACCAGACATGCATTGCATTTTGGGTATGTGCATACACACGCTTTGGGCACTTGGGGCCCAAAAGGTTCACCATCACTGCTATATACATACATATGTATATATCTACACCCTAATATATAGAAACATATAAAATACATATAAAGACCTCAATATAGTGAATCTGAATTATTACTAGGAAGTAATGATGAGAGAAACTGAAGTTCAAGACGAATCTCAAAAAAAATATATACTTAAAGCACCATAACAAATACCGGTAATTGGGAGGGAGAAGGATGGAAAAAAAGATGTCAGAAGCCAGAGTGGCTGCCCCAAAAAGGAGTGAAAATCTGAAAATGGAAAGGGGAGATAATGGAAGTGGACTGAAAGTCATTTCACTAAGGAAAACACATAATAATAACCCATATGTGTAGAACTAATGACAGCAAAGCTAAAACTCAGAATGAGCAGAGATTCATGAAGGATATGGCTAAGAACTAGAATTAGGACCTATTTAAGTGTCTTGGGAACATGCTAACCAATTACAAGAACAGGCAGAGTTGCTCAATTCCAAACTGATTCAGCCTTCTTTACAAAGGAAATATTTTTTTTGTTAACCATTGTTCTTTTCCTATTCAGGAACGGCGGTGGACGAAGCGGAATGTTTTGTGCCATAGGCATTGTAGTGGAAATGGTTAAAAGGCAAAACGTCATTGATGTTTTCCACGCAGTAAAAACTTTACGGAACAGTAAGCCTAACATGGTAGAAACGCCGGTAAGTTATGTTCTGCTGCTAATCAAATAAACAAACGCATGAAAATCATATAAGTCACCTAAATAAAATCACTTTTTCCAAGACTCCAAGAAATACAGACGATGTTCAATTAAGTTTCAACATACTGTATATCAAAATAATTAGAATACATCTGGAATGTATTAATGCTGAATAATAGCTCTGTACATATTCCCATGCGCTGAATGCATGCTGAAGGTCAAAGTCTTTATTCACTACTGAAAGATCTAGGCCTTTGATGAATCTGAGAGATGGTGGTTTCACAGTAATCACTGGAAACATCTTTCTTTCCCTTTAACTTCCTGTCCCAATTTGACTCATAAGACAGTTTCAGGCGGTTTTGGGGTTGCTGTCATCTCAATGCTAACTAAGAGGAATCATTGGAGAAGATAAGGTAGCTTGTAAAGTAATGGATGAGCTTTTGGAGAGAAGGTGTCAAATTGTTTCTTTTTAACAACCTACGTAGTTATAGATGGTTTAAACAAGGAACCAGCCTGAAATGGTTATTTTTGTCAAGAAAATTCCAGACATTTCTGTGGAATTAAAATAGTTTGCTATCCAGGCGACCCACCATTTACCTATCTCTACCAAATAAGGTACATAGAAAATTTCCTTATAGGAGTCATCATCCAAAATTCATTAAAACTTTAAATGATTTATGTCACAGGCTCCTGCCATTTTTTAAAATTATATTTAGAAGGGGAAATGAGAGTGAGTGAAAGAGAGCAATGATGGTTATGTAAAGAAGAAGAAAAAAGCTAGATATATTATAGTGATTTAGACAAAGTAAATATTACAAAAGATAAGAAAGTGGCTAATTACCAAAAAAGAGACAAAAAGATCCATGTAATATGCATAGGGAACAATATAGAAATAATTATATTAAATCCTGAAGTTTATAATTAAATCTAGACTTGCACATTTTTAAACTGCAGGAACTTAACATGTAGAAATCAAGGTTTTCTGCAGTGCATTAGAATAAAATAAGATGTGCTTATTGCCAGTATTAGTTTGAAACCTATGAATATATAGCCTGTGACTATTAAAGGTCATTTTTTAATTCTTTGAACTTGATTTCACAACAATCATTGAAATGTAAGATAAATCAATCTACACAGCCCAGCCTCTCAAATTATGGAAACAATTCTAACTAAAAGTAATAGAATCCCATATCAACTTTAGTGCTTCTGATGTGGGATTTTTTAAAACAATTGACATACATTCCTGCAAACAGAAAATGCATAATTAGCATATTTACCTAGTATGTATTTGTTTTCCTAAAATATTAGAGCATATAAAGTGGGAAAGAGTAAAGAATGAGAAGCAGGAAGGAAAATCAATGGGCATGAGGATGAAAAGGCAGAAAGAAAGGAGAATTAGGATCAGATTTGGGGCAAGAGAAGGGATCTTATGGCCCTTGAACTCCTACCATTCTTGGACAATTATGGCAAGAGTTATAATCTAAGGTCAATAATTTGTGGATAACAGATGACATACCTCTTCTATGAAAAATAACTTCTTTTACCCTTTGGTTACCACCACTATAATTATTTATAAATCCCTTTTGCATCCTTTCCTTGACAGAATATTCCCACTAGGAGATTTATGCACTGGTTTGGTTTTGTTCTGCTAGACTGGAGAAAGGCACAGATCTGTGCTTGATATCTTCCCCACTTATAATTTAAAAGCACTTCAGAATGCATACTTTATAATCAGTGTTGTTTATTTTAGCATTTCTAGCCTGCTATGATTTCTAACAGCTTTGATTATACGTAAAAGCACAAAGCAGTGGTGCTATTCTGTTACAGTCTGAGCAGCTGCCAAAGTGGGGGTATTTTCAAGGTCATGCTTTATGTGGGCAAAATGCTTGATCGCATCTCCAAAAGCTGTTAAGCTGGGAGAAAGAACCAGCCAAGAAACCAGCCAAATATTCTCATCTGACCTCCACATACCATGTTAATCAGAGAGCTAGAATGAAACAGCAGTAAACTATTTTAAAAAAAAATTGTACTTCCTGTTAAGTGTTGTATGATGGTGGTTTTCTACACCTGGAGGAAGGGTGGATAACTTTAAAAAAAATCAGATAAAGAGTTGACATTTCTTTTCATCTCTCAGAATATTGTTCCTTCCAGATCATGGCCTTAGTTAAAGATATATCTGTCAGGAAATGCACATTTTCATAACCATATTGTAAACTATGTATGTTGACTTATTCAAATTCCTATATTTTTTTTATTTTGGGGGCTTACATTTCATTCAGTTTGGTGTAATACCAAACTGGTGTGTGTGTGTGTGTGCGTGTGTGCGTGTGATGTGTTTTATACATACATACATACATACATACATACATACATACATAAATCTATTCGTAGATTTTCATGGGTACAGGTATGCAGGTCTTGGCGTGTTCGGGTCTTTTCTTGTGTAAGATTGAGAGTGTCTTGGTGACATTTCGACGAGGTCCCACTCGCCATCTTCAGGCTGGTGCTTTCGGCTTCGTGCTTGTGTGAGCAAAGTGTGATCAGAGCTGCCGTCTCTTTATAAATACTGGTGGGGAGGTGTGGTGTGCTGGCTCTGTTGTAAATGGGTTGGTTGGCTGTGTTGTTACTTCTTGATTGGTCAGCAAAATTCTCCACAAACACAATATCAGGACAGCCTTCGGCACTGACCAAAAAATAGCCAACATCTTAAGAAACCCCAAGGACAAGATCCAGCTAGAAAACCAAGGAGTTTATGAAATACCATGCAAAAATTGCCCAGCCACATACATTAGACAAACCAACAGAAGAATAAATGCACGCATCGCAGAACACAAGAACGCAGTCAGAAAAGAAGAAAATACTTCCTCCCTTTTCCAGCACCTTAAAGCCACAGGACATGAAATTGATTTTGAGGGAACCAAATTAATCTCCAATACTGAATACTTCAACAAGAGAATAATTAGGGAAGCCATTGAAATAGAGTCACCCCCATAACATGAATAAACAAGACGATACCTCCCACCTACCAAACATCTGGAAACTAGCCCTAATCAACAAACGAGTCCCAGACACGAAAACCAATACCAGACCCAAAACAACACATGATGCCACCGCCAATCTCCCTCACCAGACTCAAACCCAAACCCATCCCATAGATGAAAGACAAACCAGACCACAGCTGCATCACCAGCTGCTACACCCTCCAACCCCCAAACTAAGCAAATTCACACCCGCCATGAACACATAGCCAGACCTCAAACTCGGAGCCAAACCAAAGCCCGGAACATTACATCTCAGCCATCCGTTCAGGATATCACGTCACAGAACTCAGGAGGTTACACCACAAAACCTCAGGATGTTACAACACAGCCAACAACCTAAGAGATTACAGCACAAGACCCAGGATGTCACAACAATAGAACTCAGAAGGTCATCACCTAGCCCATTACCCAGGTTGTTACAACACAAAAGGCTGAGAGACTCACAGCCAGTACCTCAGCCACACAGGGTCTTACGAAAAAGCCAACCAATCTGCAAACATCAATTCCATCAACCAATCAAGAAGTAACAACACAGCCAACCAACCCGCTTACAACAGAGCCAGCACACCACACCTCCCCACCAGTATTTATAGAGAGACGGCAGCTGCAGTCACACTTTGCTCACACAAGCACAAAGCCGAAAGCACCAGCCTGAAGATGGCGAGTGGGATCTCATCAAAATGTCGCCAAGATACTCTCAATCTTACATGGGAAAAGACCCGAACACGCCAAGACCTGCATACTTGTACCCGTGAAAATATATATATATATATATATATATATATATATATATATATATATATATATATGTAGGTCTTGGTGTATTGGTCTTGTCCGTGAAGTTGATACAGCGTGAAATCTCATCCGTCATCTTCAGGCTGGTGTCTTCAGCTTCGTTCTCCTGGGAGAAGTCTTCTCCCAGGAGAACGAAGCTGAAGACACCAGCCTGAAGATGACGGATGAGATTTCGTCGAAACGTTGCCAAGGTATTCTCAACCTTACACGGGACAAGACCCGAATACACCAAGACCTACATACCTTTACCCGTGAAAATCTACGAAAACAAATATATATATATATATATAAATTGAGGTTTGTCAGCTGATAAATGAATGTTAATTATTATTATTATTATTATTATTATTATTATTATTATTATTATTATTATTATTTTGAAATACCAGAACTATTCTTTGGTAGACAAATAACTTTCAATGAGCATTATAGTGAGATATGAAGCTATTGATAGCAAGGAATTCCAATTATTATTTTTTAACAAAAATCATGAACAAATATAAAAACATGGTGAGATAAGAACAAAATATGCAATTAAGTCTATGGAGCAGTAGTGCTTCCTTTGTTTTCTTTCCTTCACAAATGCAATGTAACTTGTGGTTTTTTTGCTCTGTTAGGAACAATATCGTTTCTGCTATGATGTCGCACTGGAGTACCTTGAATCATCTTAATATGAAAGGATAAATACAATCAAGTGAACCAAATAATATGAAATTTAATAAACCGTGTTTTGGCGTCCGCTGTTGAACCTATGAAGAAATGTTTTAGTGAAGGGGAGACTTAATTTTTAAATGCAAAAGTATTTTTCTTAATAAATGGTGTAAAGTATATATATAGAGAGAGAGCGAGAGAGACAGAGACTGAGAGAGAGACAGAGAGAGACTGTTGTTCTGTCCCTATATACAATGAATATAGTGCCACAAAAAAAAATTAAGAGTCAAAGCAGGGAACATCTGCTAATCAAAGTAAAACTTTCCAGTGTTTGCATATTCCACTGACTCTCGGCTACATTAGTCCTGTCATCTGTTGCATGTATCTATTCTAGTGAATGTTTTATTTCACACTTGTTCTTAATTTCATACTGTTAAAAGTTTTTAAAAACACTGTGTACAGATTAATAATCTGTAGGTTTTATGTGCTGCAAGAATCTATAGAGAGAGAGATACAGCCACACATACCGCAAACATTTTTTAAAATGGCATATTTTATTTTACTGTGCAATGACAGCCTGATCAAAGTTCTTTATAAAGAAATTCAAACATAAGCCAAAGACTCAAGTGTAAATATGTTTATATAGGAAAGAAAGCACATTGTATTTATTGTTTACTGACATTCCTTTTATGATGGTTGGACAGAACCATTTTTTTTCCTTAGAAACATTGTTGCTGAAATCAAGTGTAAATGAGTTTTGTAGATTATTTTTTGTATGTATTGTGTAAGTAGAAGGAGAGAGAATGAAAAGATCTTTTATGGATAAGCCAGAAAACATTGATATACTTTTTTTGGTTGGGGTGTGTACACGCTTATGAATGAAATTCATGTAAACAAAAAAAAGAAACCAAACATAAAACTTCTTTTTCAGACTATATAGAGGTTTTCTTTCAGTTTATAGTGATAAGAAATCAAATAGAAACTGCACATATATATAACTTTGGAAGTTTCATTAATTTTTTTAAGGAGTAAATGGGTTAATAATGAATGCTTGACACACAGAGCAAGTACAAAAATAAATAAAAATGCAAGTTAATAACATTTATTTTAATGTTTACAGTTGAGGCACAAGTTCTAGGCCACTGCACCAGTGCATTGTTCCCTTCTGCAATGCTGGAGGAATCTTCTGGTTCTCATTCGTGACTTCCCAGCTGAGCCAAGAAATCAGCTTTGGTTCAAGGCTTTAAAGAAGCTCCAGCTTTTCTCCCAGTGGTAGTCTAGATTTGTGGAAATGGTAGCTTTGTGTTCTGACAAAGCCAAAATGGATTGAATCAATTCAAGAGTTAGGTGATAGCTTTGGTATGTTTTTTACTTTGCTCTTCATATGCACATTCATAAGCCTGGACATATTTTCATAATGAAAAAAAAACATTTACTGTGTCCTGTTGATTTTTTTTATCAAGAGTAAATGATAAGGTGCTGATGAATATTCATGTAAAATAAGAGTGAATTAAAGAAGTTTTATAAAATATTACGTTCATGTGTCCTATTTTGATTACACTTATTCCTTTATGAAAAGAAACACACACACCACAGTTCCCTTGTGCAAGGTAATTCATCTCACACTAATTTAAAAAAAATATATGGTGGAAACTAGTTCAAGATCTACAACTCTTTTTATACACTGATACAAAAGTCTCCGTGGAACCAAATATGAAAGAGTATATAGTGTGTTATTGAAGATAAAGGTCTTAAATGGAAGTTTTTCATGAAACAGGATTACAGTACTATTCTACCATATCTGTTTAAGGATGTTTGAAGCTACAAGTGACTTTGGAGCTGGGTAGCTGGTGGGTGACCCTACAGATAGGGAGAAATTAGCTTGGTATAAAAGACCCTAAAACCCCTGAGGTAATGTAGTGCCTCAGTCGGGCCTCTCCTGCTCCTACCAGAGCCAGTTCAGGACAGGTTACCCTGAACCAGGCTTGGGGTCCTCCCCAACTTTCTCGGAGGACAAGAGAGAGGACTATCAGAATCAAGGCCTACTTCCTTGCCACCACCATCAGTGTGGCTCCTTCCTATATCTTTAACTGAAGTGCTGTATTGAATCCAAGTATGGCAGGTTGAGGGAAGGAAGCGTTCCTAATCCCTCATTTAAAAAAGGGGTCAAAAACAAAGAACATAATAACTTAAATACAGTAGTGACTGAGATGATTAGTTGACTGGCTTCAGGAACTTCCCAAGACTCCATTTTGTTTCTGGCTATCAGAAACTGAAGCCCCCTTTTCAGTGGCAGATTGGGAAAGTCCAGCAGCAGGAAGTGCATCTTGAGGAAGAAGTTGTTCCTCCAAATCAGTATCCAGGTATGAAGTGGGCTGTCATTAGCTTCCTTAAACCCAGTCTGTGGTTCTATATACATGCCTCTGGGTTAGTCAGCACTAGTGGTGAAATTCAATAATTTTTACTACCAGTTCTGAGGGTATGGCTTGGTGGGCATGGTGTGGTGGGGTTGGCAATGGAAGGATACTGTAAAATCTCCATTACCAATCCACCCCAGGAAAAGGATACTGCAAAATCTCATTCCTTCCCCACCCCACTAACCTGCTTTCCAGCTTTGTTCTGTGCAGGGCAACAAAAGAAGACCCAGCTAAACAGCTGGGACTTGGGAGGCAGAGAATAGATGGAGGTGGAGCCAGTCAGAGGTGGTATTGCCGGTTCTCCGAACTACTCAAAATTTCCACTACCAGTTCTCCAGAACTTGTTAGAACCTGCTGAATACCACCTCTGTTCAGCACTGACACTGATGGGCAGAGACAACTTGCCTTTGATTTCCCTATCAAAATATAATGTTGCTAATAAAACAATCCAACATGCTTCTGATTCAGGTTCAAGATGCAGAGTTTTCCCAGCTGGCTGTGATATATGTATTCTTTCTGCATGCATATGACTCACAGTTGGAATGGAAAAATAAGTTGCAAGAAAACATCTCTTTAAAAATAAAATCATAGTTATTATATATACAATATCTTTTAAAAGTTAAGGTGAAAATACTATAATAAAGTAATGAAAGCTATTTAAATAGAATACACTATCATCACATCGAGTAATACAAACTTACATGGTGTGGAATTCACTACGCTAATTTAAACTACCAGCCTTGTGTGGCATCTTACCCGGGATTTTTCGTTTGTTGCCCATGTGGAATTTCAAATAAATTACCGCTGTTAATGGTCTGATGTGCCATAATATTAGGCTAATGGATTATGCAGCTTAGTAGATGTGTTAAAATATCTAAAAATAGCACTAAGTAACTATGGTACTGAATAGCTCTTGTGGAATCTGCAGCTCCAAAAAAAAAAAGATTCCTGGTTATGATTGTGTAAGCATCAATTGACCCATATTTTGAATTCTTATAGAAGACAACTAAAACATCATGAGCTGGCTCCATAAATGGCACATCATAAATATATAAATTTTCACTACTTGCAAATGAATACCCACATTTACCATTTATGTTGCACCTTTTCTGTGCTCATGCTGGCTTGCTCTGAAGCAGTTTAAGGCAATCCTGTCTGAACTGAAATACTTGGGCAAGGCAGAGGTGGTATTCAGCAGGTTCTGACCAGTTCTGGAGAAGCGGTAGTGGAAATTTTGAGTAGTTTGGAGAACCAGCAAATACCACCTCTAACTGGCCCCCATCATCAGCCCCATCCCTTAGAATTATTATTAAAATGTCCTTGGTCAAAGAAGCCAACTTTGCACTCCTTCCTTTTGCTTCTAGGAATTTTAATATTTAACTCAGATGTTGTTATAGGCTTTGTTTTCTCTTCAGATTTTCTTTTTTCCATTTCATAAGACTTCTTCAAGACTTTAACAAACCTTTTTTGTAGATCCAGTAAGGAATCATTATCCAGGTCATTCTCTTAATTTGTCATTTGTATTTCTACTTTAACTGTCATCTTTCTTTTGTAATCCAGTGTTTTTCATTTTCCAATATTTCAACAATTTCTTTATATTCTAGTTTTCTGCATAAGGCTTGTTTCAACATAAAGTACTCTCTTTCACATATGTCATTTCTTTTAAAATATCATTTGGACATAGTTTATAGTTTATGGACATAGTTTATCCATAGATGCAGAACATTGCTGTCATTGTACATGCTAGTTTCTCTCTTCAAATATCTCCTGAAGTATTGTATTTCAACTATCATACCACTTTGTGTCATTTTCCCCAGTGCTGACCAAAGACAAGACTGCCTGCTTTTTTCTTTCTTTCTTTCTTTCTTTCTTTCTTTCTTTCTTTCTTTCTTTCTTTCTTTCTTTTTTATGCCTGGGATGCTTAGTCCCCTCTAGTGACTAATTTCTGAAATCATAAAGACTTGAATTTTCATTATGATTTAAGATAAACTAAACAATTCAATTCATGTGAAGGAGTTGTTTATTTATATATTTATTTCCAAAATCTTAAAGCAGAAATCCTACTCTTCCAAATTCAGCTCATCCCTCAATTTATTTGTAACTTTCTTGAATCAGACATCTTGCCTAACTTTTATCATTTGTTTCAGATTCTTTAAATTCTGAATCTTATATTTAATGTTCTTGTTGTTTTGGAATGGTGGTAAACTTACCAGGTGGCTTTTCAAACTTGTCACTCTGAAGATCATTATTAGCCTTAAGGTAGTTAAATAAGTAATTTCTAAAAGTGATTAGAACATGAAGGCAGTCTTTTAAAAGCTCTGCTGTGGTTAAAAACATGAAGGCTTCCCTTTGTGTCCTGGCACCCAGACTAATGGGAAACTGCTATCCTTATAGTCTTGTCATGAGAAACAGCCATCTGGAGCACAAGTGATCTGTCCTCTCCTTATCTGAAGAGCATTGAATTGGTCTACTTACCAGTCCTTTTGTTACATCTGCATTAAATGGCTCGCAAGTCGACAATGGTGTAGCGTCTCATGCTTGGGCTGGGCGGGGGGTTGGACTACATGACCTACAAGGTCCCTTCCAACTCTGTTAATCTGTTAACCTATTGTCTCCACTCATTTGGAGATGTGCTGGCTCAATTCCTCTACTGAGTCATATTCTCCTAAATTTACAGTTATTCCTTGTGCTTAAAAAGAGAGAGAGAGTGAAGAACCATTTCCTTGTTTTTCCACTCACCTGACCTAGAAAGATTTCAACTGCATCTCCTCAAAAGCCCATGAATTCTTTAAATTCTTATAAATCTAGCATAGAATCTAATATTAATTATTCCTAGATGTGTTTTCTTTCAGTTATACTGATTATTTTTTAGGAACAAAAAGCTTTTTTTTTTCCTCCAAGTCAATTAGGTAATTGACTGAAACTGTCTGTGACAAACACACTGAAAGTGTTTGTGGCAAAATATATCTCAGATGGTGTCAAATGTTAAACAACAAACCAAGTTGCCACTTTGTGAAAATACTACAGGTCCATTAAAGGTTTACTTTGAGAGGAAAATTACTTTGTGCTTCATATTATAGCAAAAATCTTCTGAAATGTGTTTGGCTTATCTTTAGTGCATTTAAGAGCTCTGGAGATGCACACAAGAGACTTTTCTGATAATGTTACAGATCAGCCCTCCTTGGTAATATATATTTTAAAGAGGCCAGAACAATTCTTGGGTGTCATGAAAGAAATGCCCCTGAAGTCCTTTATATGGAAAATCTGCTAAAAGGAAAGGACAGTGAATTCATTTACATTCATTTGTTCAAGACTGATCTTCCCAGTGGTATTTATCTAATCGCTTTACTTAATTGTTTCTTTTTTTTAATAAAAAAGTTTTTTATTTTTGATACAAACATACAAACAGGACATACAAAACAAAAACCATCTTCCATATATACATACAGTGTGTCAGTTGGTTACAAATCCTTTGTGTCATCCTTTCATATTCATCACTCACAATTTATCAAAAAGAAAATTTCTCATATTATCAATAAGACATTATGTATTTATCAATTAGTACTTGTGTACAATTAAACTATTTATTTCATCATATATACAAGATATATTTTTAATCTAAAATTTATGTTATACTTTCATCCAATGGTTATAGATATCAACATTATATTTTATATCAGCCTATTATATTTCTATTACAAAATTATATAGTCTATTGCATTACCAAGTCTTTTTATCCAACCATTGATAAAACAAATCCCATATCTTGTAAAATTGTTTATCTTCTTGTTCTCTAATTTCAAATGTCAATTTACTCATTTCAGCACAGTCCATAATTTTCCTAATCACTTCCTCCTGCATAGGTATTTTATCATTCTTCCAATTTTTGGCAAATACAATTGTAGCTGCTGTTAAAACATTTACAATCAAATATTTCAACTCTTTATTGTAGATATCTGGTATAATTCCCAATAAAAATATTGCTGAGCACACTGGGTTGTATCCCAAAAATTGTAAGCCGCCCTGAGTCTTTGGAGAAGGGCGGCATATAAATGTAATTAAAATATATATATATATATATATTTCTGGTTTCAAGTCTATGTATTGTTGTATCATTTTTTCCAACCATATGTGGATTTTAGTCCAATATCTTTTTGCATCTGAACAAGTCCACCACATATGCTAATATGATCCAGGTATCTGATGACATTTCCAACATTTATCCGATTTATTCTTAAACATTCTTGCAATTCTCGTCGGGGGTAAGTGCCACCTGTAAAACATCTTATACAAATTTTCTTTATAAGCAGTTGACATTGTCATTTTATAATTCTGGGATCATAATTTTTCCCATTTCTCTAGATCAATCCCATATCCAAAATTTTTCCCCCAAGCAATCATTGTTTCTTTAACTTGTTCCTCTTCCATTTTAATTTCTAAAAAATATCCATAAAGTTTTTTAATCACCGTTTCATCAGTACGCATCAATATTTTGTCTAGCCCAACCTGCTTGTTATAAATACCTTCTACTTTAATATCCTTATCAAATCTAGATTGTACTTGCAAATATGAAAACCAATTCATTTTTATACCTTGTTCTTCCAACGCTTGCATAGATTTAAGTTCACCCCTTTCATTCAATATCTCACCATATCTAACTGTTTGTTCCTTTTTATATATTACTGGATATGAAAAGGCTTCAATAGTAGATATCCATGTCTTCCTTTGGTATAAGTGTGATATAAGCTTCTGACCAAGTCTTTGGTATTCTCTTCTCTTGCATGACTTCATTCATAACTTCTAATAATTGGAGGTTTAACACCTCCTGAAAAGTCTTATAAAATTCCACTGGTAAACCATCCGGGCCTGGTGCTTTCCCTGTATTTTTTTTCTTTAAGGCTTCTGTTAACTCCATCATTGTTACATTCTCTTCTAACATTATTTCGATATCTTTAAAATGTATATTGTTTATTTCCTATATTTCTCTCTCTCCGTGCATCTTTTAAATTTATTTCTTCTATCATTTGAAAAAAGGGTTTTGGTAGTTTCTTTCTAGCTTTCTTTGTGGTTTTTTGTGATTTATAATCCAGCTGCTCATTAATTATTCCATTAAAATCTCCCATCATGCATAAATTAACGTAGTCCAGTTCAATTATTTTTTTATGGAGTTTATTATAAAATTCCTCTTGGTGGTCATTTGGAGCATATATTGCTATTAAAAGTATTTTAGTATTATTGTCCATTATTTCTACCATTAAGATTCTTCCATCATCATCTGTATAAATTAATTCAGCCAAATTGTTTCTTTAATATATAGAACCACGCCTCTTTTTTTACATTGTGCCAATGAAGTAAACAATTTTCCTAATTTTTTTGTTTCAGTACGAGTTCATATTGTTTTTTAATATGTACCTCTTGTAGGCAAATTATATCAAATTTTAATTTCTCCAATTTGTGAAATACTTTCCTTCTATTAATGATTGAATTGAGTCCATTTATATTCATCGTAATTTTCTTTCCTCCATTTTAGATTTTGTAAGAGGGATTTATTGCTCTGGTGGATCTTATTTCTCTTCGTTCTCTGGCCGCCCGCCTACTGTGCCTTCTTCTTTTTCATTTTCTTTTTCAATTACTGCTATCAACTCCTTTTGAGGTTCAATCAGGGACTCTTCTTTTCTTGTATCTTTCTCCTTTCCTCTAATATATTCATAATAAAATGATTCCGCCTTTTCAACCATGTCAATTCTATGTCTTTGTTCCCGCCATGTAACAGAAGGCCTTCTGGTATCAGCCATCTATAATTTATTCCTTTTCTAAGCAGTTCTTTGGTTAGAAAGAGGTACTCTCTCCTCGTCTCCCTTACTCTTCTTGGTACCTTGTTTCAGCACCACAATTTCTTTGTCTTTATGCTTTAATGTCTTTTCCTCATTTGCAATTTGTGTTTTAATAATTTTCTTAGTAAATCTAATATGGACTTCTCTTGGTAGCTTATTCCTCATTGCATATCTTGTGTGTACACGAAACACTTCATCCATTCCATCCTCATTTCTCTTTTCGTTATTTCTAGTGCTTCCTCCAGTATTTCTATCATTTTCCAGTGAGGTTTCACCCTTTTCTCCTCCACATTTTGAAATCTCAAGTAAAATTCTGATCTATCCATCTCTCCTCCTCAATCCTGTCTTTTCAACTTCACTCAATCTGATATTGATATTTCCAATTTCCTTATCTCTTTGTTCATCCTGCTCTTCAATTTTCTTAATCTTTTCATCATATTTGGTCATCATCTCTTGGATATTTTCCACTTTCTCATCTGTCTTTCCAATTTTCTGTTGAATATTTTCAACTTTTTCATCCGTCTTATCTATTTTCTGCTGAATCTTCTCCACCTTTTGATTTGTCTGTTCAATTTTTGGGAGATATTCTCATTACTCTTTTCAACATTTTCTACTTTTGTCTGTAAATTTGAATTCCTTGCAAAATCTTCTGTAATGTATCCTCCTTCTCTTTTCCTTTTCCTGTTGCAACATTGCCTGTATTGATTGCTGACCTCAGATGGTGAAGAAGCAGGAGTTGTTGATTGAGAGCTTGGAGCTATTGCTTTTCTACTCATTTTATAGTTATTTCCTAGTAGGGCCCCAAAAAGCAGAGGGCCCTCAAAAATAATAAAAATAAGTAGACAAAAAAGGAAAAATAAAAAAAAAATATTAAGGAATATAAAAAAAATAGAAACAAAAATTCTTCAGGTTCTTGTACACCTTAATCCAGTTGGTTCCACTTGCATACAAAAATAGAAAAAAAAGTAAAGAAGAAAAGGAAGATCTCAAAAAGCAACAACAGGTAGTTCAGTTCAAAAACTAAAAAGGAAAAAAAGGGGAAGAGACTTCAGGTACCCTAGTCCAATGGCGAATCAACAAGATGAAAAAAAAAAGAAAAAAAGCGAAAAGGGGAGCAAATCATAGGCAGAGAAAAGGGAAAAAGAAAAATTCCTGGCTAAAATTGAAAAGGATAATCAAACAATAAAAATTCAATCAATGGGGGAGATAGAGCAGCCACAAATCCAGCCAAAGAGAAAAAAGAAAACTACTGCCACCAGATGTCCAAGGCTTTTTAGAATATCAAGTCAAATTTCCAGTAGAATATATTTTCAAGGTCACTTTAGTCTTCTTTCTTTCAGTTCCAACTCTGGGTTCATATCAATAGTTCACAGATGGGCACCTGTGTATACAATCCGTCGTGCTCACCACCACTATCTTTTCAAGAAGGAACTCTATGTCCTTGAATGCAGCTCACATAGATAAACAAACAAAAGAAAGAATACAATATATCCAAGCCTCTAAATGGCAGTGCTTTCACTTTCACTCCTCCCCCTCAAGAGCAAGAAAAAAGGAAAAAAAAAGAAAAGGCACATTGGTATTGCTCTCTTTTCTAAAAGTTCTTAAAATCATAAACAGCGTTTAATCCAAAAAAATATTGGTGGAAAAAAAAGGAAAAAGACCATCAGAACAAAAGATTATTTTACATAGAGGAAAAGCCAGTCCCTTTTAAAATCAAATAGTTCAGAAGAGATAAAAGGAAGAAAAAAGCCGTCAATCTTAAGAAAAGCTTAATCTCGCCACTTATAAACTGTTCTCTTTACTTTTAAGTCCACTTTCCAGTTATTGGGGTGTTCTCTTCAGAAATAAGTAAATAAAAAGAACCTCTCACCAAACCGACACACCTTCATCCGATCTTGCCTTTCTTTGGAGCTGTCCCAGCTTCAGCAGCTTGATGGCCTCTTTTCTGCGGCAAAAGAGCTTCTCCTGGATCAACCAGGGACTTTGCGATGTCCCTGGGATCGACAGGACGTGCTCTTTCCCTTCACCGTCTCTTCAGGACAGTTTAGGTCCAAATGGACCGTCCAGCTGAGAAGATATCTACAGCGATCCAGGAGCTTCCCGATGCACGTATTAGTATCACTGGGACACAAGCCCCACCCTCTCGCTTTACTTAATTGTTTATGAAGGTTTGCCTATCAACTCAACAACCCTTTCCACATGGGAAGGCTTGATATTTCTTGACAGCAAAGTATTCTTATGGTATTTAAAAAAGAAAACTAGTTATTTCTTTTCATTTCCCAAGATGCAAGAAGAAATAATTCTGAAAGAATCCAATCTGGGGTGGTCACTGGGACCAGAGTCTTCCGATCTTTTGGATGTGTGCTGGAGCCATCCTCAGGGAACTTCTCTCTACTGGAATGTGTGCTTTGGATTGTATTTATGTGGTGCATTCTATTGGTTGATTAGGAATGAGGACTTGGTAGCACAAGGAAAAAACAGCCAATCACCAGCCATCAACACACTAATCAACCAATAAGAAGGCCTCACATGAATACCACCTAAAGCATCTGGTAGAGAGAAGTTCTCTGAGGATGGGCTCTAGCACAAGTCCAAAAACTCAGAAGACTAAACCTCTGGTTCCAGTGACTGACCCAGATTGTATTTTACAACATTATCCTGGGACATGTATATTTGTCTTCATCTGTGAGAAATAATTCTGATTTTTCTGACTCTTTACTTAGGATTCACTCTTACCACACAGATAAGGATCAACTTTAAGTAGTGAGAATTTCCTCCAATGCAGGGTTAGCCATTTGCCAGTGATACACAGGACTACATTCTATGAGATAGGATCATTCATGTTAAAGTGTGGGATTTTAATTCCACACAGAGCCCTTACTCTAGAACATTTTCTTACAGTAGATTTAAATATAGAGCTAGATGAAGATGTGAGCAAAGTAAATCAGTGAGATTATTATCATGCTCAAAATAGAAAAAATAGTATGGGCTGAACTTTGTCCCTTTTTTATATTACATTCTCTGCAATTTAGCAGCACTATGGAGAAAGAATTGGTAATCCAGAGGGAGAAAGAATTGGTAATCCAGAGGGTTTTTTAAATGATGTTGGACTAGTAAAACAACAGTCAAACAGAAGATATCAAGTTTATATGAAGGCAGCAGCAAACCATGAAAAGCTATCTAGATTCAAAATATAAAGCCCAAAAGACGTACTGAATGTCCAAAGGAAAAATGCTTAAACAAAGGGAAGAGGATACATAAACAGAAAGAATGGTAGGTCACGTGTTTTGAGACTGCCTAGTGTTTTATTTAAGTAATCAAAAGCTCAGTGAGTTTTTTTCTTTTTTCATGAAAGGAAGTGATGTTAACAAGACAAACAAAGAACAAGAGAAGAACATAAGACAGCTGGTGGAGAAGTTCAAGTGATTATTTTTCTTGAGTATGTTAGATTATACCTTTTTATATATTTTGTTCCTGGGTATAGTTTTACAGGAATCTGCACAAAGTTCAGTTTATAAACACGTTTCCTACAGTTTTTTAAATCCACAACTCAAATTAGTTTTCATCTCAAAAATAATGTTCTGTTCAAAATGACATTTTGTCACTTTGGCATTTAAATGTGGCTAGTAGTTCCTGCTTTTTGTAAAGCCTTGAGAATAAATTGCTGCAGTTCCTGTATCTACTTTCCCATTAAAAATTGTTGCCATAGAAGTTCTTACATAAGGGAGGGAGTATTGTCTTCTGCCTTGGTACAATATAATGTTAGGGTGGAAGTAGTCAGTGAATAGAATGAAACATAATTAGAGATAAGGATTTTCCAAAGCGTTTGAAAGAGGAATGTGGAAGAGCATGGACCAAACTACACAGATGTGAGTACACATTTTGTATGACTGTTTTGAAAGCTTCTCTGGTTGTCTTTACCAAATGAAGTAGCTGCACACAGTAGCCCTTGTCCCTATTTTCATTAATTCCTAGCTTTAGATCAAGTGATCCAAGATCCTGCTTTATGCCTCAGTTTACCCAGAATGCAAGAAGAACCAAAATAGACAAGCAATACAACTAGAAGTCATCTGCTCCTTCCATGCCTTTTGGAACATCTGTTCTGAGACATGTTTAGAACAACTGAAAAGAGATGCAATCATAGATGCAAATATAGTTTAGTAAGTTATTTACTTAGCTCTTTCTCCTATATTGCTGCTGCCCTTTTAGTGTATATTCCCAAAGGAATTTTGTGGGTATAGAGGAAGCCATGCCCCTTTCAGTAACTTTCTAGGCATTCAAAAGGAATCTTTTGGTCAGAAAAAGATCTTCAATATATTTTGTCTGGTAAGTCTCCTTTATAAAGTCTCATTGGAATCTCATTGGAAACATATCTCAGTATCTCCTAAAGTAAACTCTAGTAATATTGAACTATTTATTTATTTATTATTTATTAATTCGACTTATATGCTGCCCCCTCTCCAAAAGGACTCGAGGCGTGACTTACAAAAACATAAAAACACACAACAATAAATTAGTTAAAACCAGATTAAACAATCAAGCCGAATTAACACTAAAATTACAGAATTAAAAACTCTAAAAGACCACCCCACCCCAGGGTCACAGCCCAGTTGGTTAAACAACCAGTCTTCAGGTCACTGGCAGCGGAAAGTGTGAGGTCAGGGGGCTGAAGCTCCAGGGGAAGTTGATTCCACAGGTCAGGGACCGCAACAGAGTAGGCTGTTGTTGGGGACCGCCTGGCAGGGGCCGCATGCGGCGACTGTGAACCAAAACCTGTCTGTGGGATCGCAGAGGCGGTTGGTGTTGATGTGTCGGCAGCAGTCGCTCCCTTAAATAATAGGGACCCATGTCGTGAAGGACTTTGTATGTCAAAGATAGAACCTTGAACCTCACTGGGCGCATAACCGGCAACCAATGCAAGCCACGCGGGGAGGGGGCAACATGGGAGAAACAGAACTCCCATCACCACCAGCGCGCCAGCTGCATTTTGCACCAGTTGCAATCTCAATGGTGTGCAAGGCAGTCCTAACAGAAGCGTTGCAGTAGTCGAGTGGCAATATAAGGGCATAGTGACCGTCGCAGGGCATCGCGGTCCAGAAACGGGCGAAGATCTATTATTGGCTATTTAGATTTCTTCAAGCATGTGAGTCTGCTGTGAACTGAGATTACATTTTGCTCCTCTTTGGCTTTCAAGATTTGTTTTGCTAGATTAAAATTATACATGAGATTCAAAAAAATTGGTTGTTTGGTATGGTGGTCTTAAATAAGATTGGGAATCATTTCCACGCTGATGACTAATAGCATCTTCACTACATTATCTAACCATTGTTGGATGTGGGAGACAACTTGTCAATATTACTATAATTCTGGAAAACAATGCTTTAAGCAATCTAGAGGATATTATAAATCTCTTGTGCAAAAAATTATCTAACGAGAAAAAAATCAATTTAAAACTTCTTTGTATTGTAGTTTTGAAAACTGTATGTGAGGAATGTTTATCTCACATAAACTAAATAAATAAACAAATACTTTGGGAACAGACAGATAATTGTCATACTGTAACAATATATACAGAAGGAACATGCCAAAAGATTTCATAAATAGGATTTCATTGCCCATATAGGGCCAGTTGACTTCAATGTACTTCATTGGAGACATCCCCTGTGAAATAATTTATGCCACCTATGGAGTTGAAAATAAAAATAAATGCATAATACCATTTCCTTTCGACATAAGCAATGTTTACCCAGACATTGCAGGACTTCCTTAAACATGAAACATTTGTTAACAAGTGATTATAAAGATGATTATATTTAAGTTGCATTTTATTGTTCAGTACAAAACAAAGAGCTACTCTTAAAACATTTGATCTTGATCTTTGAGGAGCAACACAAATCAATAGGCTTTACCATATTATAAAAATAACTAATAATGATTAGCAATGCATCAATGTCTATACATAAAATAATAGTTTTTTTAAAAAATATTAATTCTTGTTTAATACATCAAATGACCTTCTTTTGGTAAGTTGTATAATTATGTACAATTATATAATTTTGTATAATTTATTTCATAATTGTCTATTAGTTCAAATAATATTTGTTTTAAATGCAGCTGTACGTGGTTTTGGGGTGAGATATCATCAATACGCTGATGATACCCAGCTTTTTATCTCCACCCCAAACCAACCCAGTGATGCCCTTGAAGTGATGTCCAGGTGCCTGGAGGCGGTGCAGGTTTGGATGGGGAGAAACAGGCTCCAGCTCAACCTGGCTAAGACAGAGTGGTTGTATGTACCGGCATCTCGAGTTAGCCAGGATATTCCACCTTTAGCTATGGGGGGAGTAGTGTTGCCCCCCCTAGATAGGGTTCGCAACTTGGGCATCCTCCTGGATGCACGGCTCAGTTTAGAGGAGGAGGTGGGGGCCGTGGCCAGGGGGGCATTTGCCCAGGTTCTCCTGGTGCCCCAGTTGCATCCCTATCTGGACAGATGCCCCTCGTGCACAGGTCACTCAGCTCATTGTCTCCCATCTGGACTACTGCAATGCTCTGTACATGGGGCTGCCCTTGAGGACCACCCTGAGGCTTCAACTTGTCCAGAATGCAGTGGTGCGGGTTGTGATGGGAGGATCCCAATATTCCCATGTTACACTCCTCCTGTGTGAGCTGCACTGGTTACCGGTTGCCCTCCAGGTGAGATTCAAGGTGCTGGTGTTGACCTATAAAGCCCTTCATGGCATTGGACCGGGGTATTTGCAGGAGACCCTGCTGCCTATAACGGCTTCCTGATGCCCCATGTGCTCCCACTGGCAGGGCCTCCTCAGGGTGCCATCAGCCAGGCAATGTTGGCTGGCAGCTCCAGGGTAGGGCCTTCTGTGGAGCACCCACCCCCCCAGACCAGCTGCCCCTGGAGCTCCGGGTGGCCCCTGACCTCGATATCTTTCTGCCGTGGCCTAAAGACATGGCTGTTCCCTTCGCCTACCCGGACTGATGGGGGGGGGAGGGTTTTTAGCTGTAGTTTTAAATTTAATTGGTTTATGAGATTTCTAGTTCAATAGTTTTTTTAAATATTATAGTTTGTTTTTAGTACTGTGGCAGCCCTGAGTCCTCAGGGAGATAGGGCAGCATATAAATCTCATAAATAAAATAAAATAAAATAAATAAATAAAGTGCACCAAAATTAAATCTGACAACTTGCAGTGAGACAAAAAGTAAAAGTATTTCATAAGGTGGACTATATTTTATAGTCATTCCATATAATCTGGAAATGGAGATTCATAGAATATATCTAAGCAATTCTGGCAGGATAGCAGATGAACAGATTAACAGAGTTGAAAGGGTCCTCATAGGTCATCAACCCCACATCCAAGAGGAGACCCTATACCAATTCTGACAGATGGCAGTCCAATCTCTTCTTTTTATTTTTTTTTTAATTTTTGATACAAACATACAAACAGGACATACAAAACATAAAAAACCATCTTCCATATATACATACAGTGTGTCAGTTGGTTACAAATGCTTTGTGTCATCCTTTCATAATCATCACTCACAATTTATCAAAAAGAAAATTTCTCATATTATCAATAAGACATTATGTATTTATCAATTATTACTTGTAAACAATTAAACTATTTATTTCATCATATATACAAGATGTATTTTTAATCTAAAATTTATGTTATACTTTCATCCAATGGTTATAGATATCATTATATTTTATATCAACCTATTATATTTCTATTACAAAATTATATAGTCTATTGCATTACCAAGTCTTTTTATCCAACCATTGATAAAACAAATCCCATATCTTGTAAAATTGTTTATCTTCTTGTTCTCTAATTTCAAATGTCAATTTACTCATTTCAGCACAGTCCATAATTTTCCTAATCACTTCCTTCCCATTTTATCATTCTTCCAATTTTTGGCAAATACAATTCTAGCTGCTGTTAAAACATTTACAATCAAATATTTCAACTTTTTATTGTAGATATCTGGTATAATTCCCAATAAAAATATTTCTGGTTTCAAGTCTATGTATTGTTGTATCATTTTTTCCAACCATATGTGGATTTTAGTCCAATATCTTTTTGCATCCGAACAAGTCCACCACATATGGTAATATGATCCAGGTATCTGATGACATTTCCAACATTTATCCGATTTATTCTTAAACATTCTTGCAATTTCGGGTAAGTGCCACCTGTAAAACATCTTATACAAATTTTCTTTATAAGCAGTTGACATTGTCATTTTATAATTCTGAGACCATAATTTTTCCCATTTCTCTAGATCAATCCCATATCCAAAATTTTCCCCCAAGCAATCATTGTTTCTTTAACTTGTTCCTCTTCCATTTTAAATTCTAAAAATATCCATAAAGTTTTTAATCACCTTTTCATCAGTACCCATCAATATTTTATCTAACCCAGTCAGCTTGTTATAAATACCTTCTACTTTAATATCCTTATCAAATCTAGATTGTACTTGCAAATATGAAAACCAATTCATTTTTATACCTTGTTCTTCCAACGCTTGCATAGATTTAAGTTCACAGCTTTCATTCAATATCTCACCATATCTAACTGGTTGTTCCTTTTTATATATTACTGGATATGAAAAGGCTTCAATAGTAGATATCCATGTTGGAATTTTCAAGTAATGTTGTTTTTTAATCTTCTCCCAGTTTAAAAACAAAGCTTCTCAAATATAATGTCTTCTAAAATACGCCTGTGTTTTAGTTCCCTTATACCAAAGGAATGCATGCCACCCCAATAGCAAGTCATGTCCTTCTAGAGTCAATAATCTAGTATTCCTTAGTGTTATCCAATCTTTTACCCACATCAAATTTGCTGCCTGGTAGTATAGTTCCCAACTGGGCAAAGCAAACCCTCCTCTTAGTCTTGCATCCTGCAATAACTTAAGTTTTATTCTTGCTTTTTTGCCTTGCCATATGTATTTCAACATCATTCAATTTAGGTCTTCGAAAAACTCTTTCCCTAGTCTGATTGGAATTGTCTGGAATAAGTATAGAATTCGAGGCAATACATTCATCTTGATTGTTGATATTCTCCCAATCAATGATAGTTGTAAGTTTTTCCATTTTTCCAAGTCTGTCACTATCTGTTGTTTAAGTTTAATGTAATTATCCTCCTTCAGTGTACTACATCTTGTTGTAATATATATCCCTAGATACTTAACCTCACTTGTGACCTGTATTTCTAAAGCTTCTTCCAATTCTTTCTTCCGTCTCGCTAACATATTCTTTGTTAATATCTTTGTTTTGTCTTTATTAATTTTCAACCCTGCTACTTCTCCATACTCTTCTATTCTTTCAATTAGCTTAAGCACTGATTCCAGTGGGTCCTCTAATATAAATACCAGGTCATCTGCAAAGGCTTGTAACTTATATTCTTCTTTTTTAATTTTCATTCCTTTTATTTGTTTATCTTCTCTAATGCACCTGTTTAACACTTCTAAGGTTAACACAAACAGCAGGGGCAACAGTGGGCAGCCTTGTCTAGTCCCTTTTCTTATATTTATAGGCTCTGTCAATTCTCCATTTATCAAAACCCTTGCGGTTTGTTCAGAATATATAGTCTCAATAGCACGTATAAATTTTTTGCCAAAGCCCATTTGTGTCAATTGTAGTAACATAAAACGCCAACTCACATTATGAAAGGCTTTTTGTGCATCCAGAAACATCAAGGCCATTTGCTTTTCAGGATGTGCCTCATAGTACTCCAGAGTGTCCAGAATTATTCTCATATTATGTTTAATTTGTCTTTTTGGCAGAAACCCATTTTGATCAACATGTATAAAGTTGTTTAAGTATCTTTTCAGTCTTTCTGCCAAAATTGAAGCAAAGATTTTATAGTCTGAATTTAATAGGAAATAGGCCTATAATTTTTAACTTGTTGTAAGTCTGTGTCTTCCTTCAGTATAAGTGTGATATAAGCTTCTGACCAAGTCTTTGGTATTCTCTTCTCTTGCATGACTTCATTCATAACTTCTAATAATTGGAGGTTTAACACCTCCTGAAAAGTCTTATAAAATTCCACTGGTAAACCATCCGGCCTGGTGCTTTCCCTATATTTTGTTTCTTTAAGGCTTCTGTTAACTCCATCATTGTTATATTCTCTTCTAACATTATTTCAATATCTTTAGGTCTGTGGTAACTTTGCCTTTTGTATATATTGTTTAATTTTTTCTTCTTGAATACTCTCTTGATAGTACAATTTTCCATAATAGTCTTGTATAATTCTTTTTTTTCCCTTCATTTCGTAAGGATGTCCTTCTTCATCTATTAAATGGCTAATTTTCCTTGAGACAGGATGATAGTTATTCAAAGACTCATCGCCAGCCAGTCAGAGTCCAAGCCGCCCGAATCCCTTATCCGAATGTAAACAAATTCTGCTCTGCCCTCACAAAGGGTCCCCTGTGCAGGGGAGCGTGACCCTGAACAGGGCTGCAGGGTGATCATCTGCAGACGTGGCTAGAGCGGAGAAATAAACACATCTCGCCGCTCTAATCGCTTCCAGATAAGTCCTAATATAGGCTCTTAGCTGGACATGGTCAGACTCAGAATGACTAGTCCTCCACCTGCTCTCCAGGCATCTCCTCCGCCACTTCATCCCCCCAAGCTCCTCCGAGAACCAAGGAGCCAAACGAGGTCTGCGGCAAGGAAGAGGCCGCAAGGGGACAACCCAGTTGAGCGCTGCCAAGGCGGCCTGTTGCCAAGCGGCCGCCAAGGTCTCGGCCGGGCTATGGTGAGGAGGTGGGCAGAACCCCAGGGCCGTCTGAAAACCTCTCTGGGTCCATCAGGCGTCTGGGGTGGAACCATCGTATCGGCTCCTCATCCCAGCAGTGAGGGGCAGCCAGTTGGAAAACCAGCCTCAGGAGATAGTGATCTGTCCATGATAGGGGTAAAAACAACGAGATCCACCCCCAGATCACTACACCACTGTCCCGAGATAAAAACCAGGTCAAGCATGTTCCCCCCCTCATGGGTGGGTCCCTGAATCACCTGGGTCAGGTCCATGGCTGTCATGGATGCCAAGAACTCCCGGGCCAAACCAGATGCCACTCCCAGAGAAGGCATGTTGAAGTCCCCCAGGACCATAAGCCTGGGAAACTCCACCCCCCCCCAAGAGGGCATCCAGCAGCTCGGGAAGGGCCGTTGCAATGCAGCTGGGGGACAGGTACTTCAGCAACAGGCCCAACCAACCACCCGGGCCCAACCTCAAGAGGAGTGGGGGGCACTGTTTTACGGTGGTTCTCCTCTTACCTTTCGGACCACTCACAGTCGGTGTTGGCAGGAGAGCAGAGATCGTCTCCAAGGCCCCTCACTTGTGGGGTGCCCCAGGGGTCGGTTCTCTCACCTCTCCTGTTTAATATCTACAAGAAACCGCTGGGCGAGATCATCCATGGTTTTGGGGTGAGGTATCATCAATATGCAGATGATACCCAGCTTTATATCTCCACCCCAGACCGGATCAGTGATGCTCTCTCAGTGATGTCCCAGTGCCTGGAGGCGGTGCAGGCCTGGATGGGGAGTAACAGGCTCTGGCTCAATCCGGCCAAGACCAAGTGGCTGTTCTTACCGGCATCTCGGTGTTCAGTGGAGGTGCCATCTTTGGTCATGGGGGAGGTGTTACCCCCCCGTGGATAGGGCGATGAATCTGGGTGTCCTCCTGGATGCACAGCTCAATCTGGAGGAGCAAGTGGCGGCTGTGGCCAGGGGGGCTTTTGCCCAGGTTCGGCTGGTTCGCCAGCTTCGCCCTTATCTGAACCAAGATGCCCTTCGAATGGTCACTCATGTGCTCGCCACTTCCAGAATCGACTACTGCAACGCTCTCTACATGGGGCTACCCTTGCGGATTACTCGGAGGTTGCAGCTGGTGCAGAATGTGGCCGCGCGGGCAGTGATGGGGATATCCTGATACTCCCATGTTACACCCCTCCTGCACGACTTGCATTGGTTGCCGGTTGCCTTCCGGGTCTCCTTCAAGGTGTTAGTAACAACTTATAAAGCCCTAAATGGCTTGGGTCCAGGGTACTTGCGGGAATGCCTCCTGCCAGCATCACACTCCGATTGCCCTGTGCGCTCCCACAGGAGGGGCCTCCTGGGAATACCGTCGGTTAGGCATTGTCGGCTGGCGGTTCCCAGGGCTAGGGCTTTTTCTGTGGGGGCCCCCGCCCGATGGAATCAGCTCCCTGCAGATCTGCATTTGGCCCCTGATCTCCTCTCCTTTCGTCGAGACCTGAAGACTTGGCTGTTTCAGCAGACTGGCCTGGATTGACCCGGGGGTGGGTTGTTTTAATTGTATTGTTTTTTATCATAATTCTAATTGTTTTTAATGTTTTAGCAATTTTAGACTTGTTCTGTTTAATACTGCTTTATTGTAAATATTTCTCTTTTTATATGTTCGCTGCCCTGAGTCCTTAGGGAGAAGGGCGGCATACAAGTCTAAATAAATAAATAAATAAATAAATAGTAAAATAATTCCGCCTTTTCAACCATGTCAATTCTGTGTCTTTGTTCCCGCCATGTAAACAGAAGGCCTTCTGGTATCAGCCATCTATAATTTATTCCTTTTCTAAGCAGTTCTTTGGTTAGAAAGAGGTACTCTCTCCTCGTCTCCCTTACTCTTCTTGGTACCTGTTTCAGCACCACAATTTCTTTGTCTTTATACTTTAATGTCTTTTCTCTCATCATTTGCAAAATTTGTGTTTTAATAATTTTCTTAGTAAATCTAATATGGACTTCTCTTGGTAGCTTATTCCTCATTGCATATCTTGTGTGTACACGAAACACTTCATCCATTCCATCCATCATTTTCTCTTTCGTTATTTCTAGTGCTTCCTCCAGTATTTCTATCATTTTTCCAGTGAGGTTTTCACCCTTTTCTTCCTCCACATTTTGAAATCTCAAGTAAAATTCTGACCTGTCCATCTCTCCTCTCAATGATTCAATCCTGTCTTTTTCAACTTCACTCAATCTGATATTGATATTTCCAATTTCCTTATCTCTTTGTTCATCCTGCTCTTCAATTTTCTTAATCTTTTCATCATATTTGGTCATCATCTCTTGGATATTTTCCACTTTCTCATCTGTCTTATCTATTTTCTGCTGAATCTTCACCTTTTGATTTGTCTGTTCAATTTTTTGGGAGATACTCTCATTACTCTTTTCAACATTTTCTACTTTTGTCTGTAGAATTTGAATTCCTTGCAAAATCTTCTGTAATGTATCCTCCTTCTCTTTTTCCTTTTCCTGTTGCAACATTGCCTGTATTGATTGCTGACCTCCAGATGGTGAAGAAGCAGGAGTTGTTGATTTTTTTTTCAAACAAGTTTTATTTAATTTTTAACAATTTAAATAAGTCTCTTTTCAGTAGACAGCATATTTCTGGGTCATCACTTTTACATGCAAATATGACAATAGTTTTGTAGTATTTTTAATGTTTAACTTCATATTTTATCCCATTTTTACTTCCATTCCATTTTTTGCAAACAAAGAGCCAAACAAATTAGTCCTAGTCTCAGATCTTAATCTCAATCTATATAACCCCATTTCATTTCAAATTATTATAAATAGTTGTTAAGCATTTATATTTCTTTTAAAAATAACAATATGTTTGCTCATCATATAAAGTTTATCCATATCTATCCTTAAACTATCTTCACATTATTAATGCTCTTTTATCATTTACATATTTCTTTTTATCCGTCAGATTTGCCCTTTCATCACGTATTCTTTCCATAATTCTAAATCAATACAAGCTTTAACACAAAAAAGAATTTAAAAAAACCTAGACTTACCCCCCTTTACTACTTTGAAAGTGTCACCTCAGTGATTAACATAATAACATTATAATAATCATTCCCTTTGAGGCAAAAGATAGAATAAGAAAAAAGAAGAGAAGAAAAGCTACATAGCGTTATATATCTTTTCAGTCGGGTTCTGCAACACATATCCCCCCCAATTTAAAATTTATTTATAATTTCAAAGTAATAGTAAAAAATAATTAACCTTGGTTACTGACAAGTCTCATTTTTAAACATCTTCAAGAATTATTTCAATTAATTCAATTTATCTAGTCAACATTTACCTGTTGAGAGTGTACCTTCATCTAAAAAAAATTATTGTCAGTAGCCCCTCTATTGTTTTATATTTTAATAATTACGGTATATTCTTATTACCCATCTTCTCCATGCAGAACCCCCTTCTTAATACCTTAGCCATTATCTCTATGTAAACGAGTTTCTTTCTTCATTATATAATTCCCATATTTCTCTATCTTCTGCTCCTGTTTCTTGTTCCCCCCTCCTCTTTCTGCTATATCCCTTCTCCATCCAATTTGAATCCCTCTCTCTCTCATTACCTTTCTGCTCTCATTTCTTCTGGGCCTTTCTACCTTGCCTAATTCCATTAATGTTCCCCTTTTTAATTGCTTCTTGGTTTCATTTTGGACCACCCTTCCTTTCCCTTTTATTTGTAGTGATCTTTGTGTTAGTTGTCTCTTTAAAATGGCTTTCCCTTGTGCCGCTCCTCCCTTTCCAGGATTCCTTCTTCTTGTTCTTTATTCACCATTTCCATGTCTTCTACAACAAGCCAAATTAGTTCAGTCACTTCCTGTAGTAGTTCTTCCATGCTTTTAGATTCCATTTTAATTCCTTGTATGGCCACAAAAGTTTTATTTTCCTTATTTCTTCTTCTTTAAATTTTTTAAAAATCTCAACCCACGCCCAGAGTCTGTATCAATGTCACCAGCTAGTCCAGCAGTCTGTCTTTTATTTAAGTTCAAACTTTCACCTTCTGTAGTTCTTGCTTTTTTGTTTCAATATTTGTTTATAATTGTAACAATTCCAATCCACAAAGGAACAAGATATTTTCCTTCTTCTTTAAATTCCAGTTTTTATCCACTGAGTGGCACTTTCTGTCACACAAAATCTTCTCCCTTTCCTTTTGTTTTAATATTCAGGGTTTTTCGAGCCTCAAACTTAAATTCTTATGCCGGCTTCTACCTTTCCCGGTTTGGAGCCCCTTATAGTTGTCAAAAATATTTTACTATTTTTTCCTTCACTTGATACTTGCACCGCTTCTTTTTCTTTTTTTTTTAAAAAGCTCATTTTTATCTTAGTCCCGGGGTACCTTTGTTGATTTTACCTTCCAATACTCCCAATTCTTCTGCTGTCAACTTCTTTCTTTCCTCCTGCACAAATCTTAATCCAGTTGAGACCTTCTCTTCAAGGTGGCCATATTGACCACCGCTTCTTCGTTTTGGAGGAAAAGACCAGACTCAAAGGGGAGATGCGTCCCCTCACTCTGTCTGGCAGCTTTCCCTTTCTCCGCCACCCCTACGAGGCAGCTTCATCCCCAAACCGTAAGGATTGGGGCTCTCAGATGAAAGAGCCGGGCTGTGGTCACGGACGATCACAAACCGCCGCCCGTTAGCGAGAGGGCTCAACCCAGAAGTCCGAAGCAGGAGTTGTTGATTGAGAGCCTGGAGCTATTGCTTTTCTACTCATTTTATAGTTATTTCCTAGTAGGGCCCCAAAAAAGCAGAAGGCCCTCCAAAAATAATAAAAATAAGTAGACAAAAAGGGAAAAAAAGTAAAAAATTAAAAATATTAAGGAATATAAAAAAAATAAGGAAACAAAAAATTCTTCAGGCTCTTGTACACCTTAATCCAATTAGTTCCACTTGTATACAAAAATAGAAAAAAAGTAGAGAAGAAAAAAGGAAGGTGTCAAAAAGCAACAACAGGTGGTTCCCAGTTCAAAAAAGAAAAAAGGAAAAAGGGGGAAGAGACTTCAGGTATTTATATACCCTAATCCAATGGTGAGTCAACAAGATGAAAAAAAAAGAAAAAGAAAAAAGGAGCATATCATAAGCAAAAAAAAAGGGAAAAAGAAAAATTCCTGGCTAAAAATTGAAGAAGGGATAAATCCAAACAATAAAAATTCAATCAATGGGGGGGGTGTGTGGAAAAGATAGAGCAGCCACAAGTCCAGCCAAAGAGAGAGAGAGAGAAAAAAACTACTGCCACCAGATGTCCAAGACTTTTTTAGTATATCAAGTCAAATTTCCAGTAGAATATATTTTCAAGAATACTTTAATCTTCTTTCTTTCAGTTCCAACTCTGAGTTCCGCTATCAATAGTTCACAGATGGGCACCTGTGTATACAGTCTGTCGTGCTCACCCTTCTATTCGTGAATGGAGTCACATAAAAAAAGAAAAAGGAAAAATCAATTCCTGGCTAAATTGAAGAAGGGATAAATCCAAACAATAAAAATTCAATCAATGAAAAGATAGAGCAGCCACAAGTCCAGCAAAGAGAGAGAGAGAAAAACTCTGCCACCAGATGTCCAAGACTTTTTTAGTATATCAAGTCAAATTTCCAGTAGAATATATTTTCAAGAATACTTTAATCTTCTTTCTTTCAGTTCCAACTCTGAGTTCCGCTATCAATAGTTCACAGATGGGCACCTGTGTATACAGTCTGTCGTGCTCACCCCACTATCTCTTTCAAGAAGGAACTCTGCGTCCTTGAATGTAGCTCACATAAACAAGTGAAGAAGAAAGGAATACAATATATCCAAGCCTCTAAATGGCAGTGCACTTTCTCCTCCTCAAGAGCTCAAGAGCAAGAAAAAAGCACATTGGTATTGCTCTCTTTTCTAAAAAGTTCTTAAAATCATAAACAACATTTAATCCAAAAAAATATTAGTGGAAAAAAAAGGGAAAAGACCATCAAAACAAAAGATTATTTTACATAGAGGAAAAGCCAGTCCCTTTTAAAATCAAATAGTTCCAGAAGAAATAAAAAGGAAGAAAAAAGCCGTCAATCTTAAGAAAAGCTTAATCTCGCCGCTTATAAACTGTTCTCTTTACTTTTTAAGTCCACTTTCAGTTATTAGGGTGTTCTCTTCAGAAATAAGTAAATAAGAAAGAACCTCTCACCAAACCGACACACCTTCTTCTGATCTTGCCTTTCTTTGGAGCTGTCCCAGCTTCAGCAGCTTGATGGCTGCCTCTTTTCTGCCGGCAAAAAGAGCTTCTCCTGGATCAACCAGGGACTTTGCGGTGCCCCTGGGATCGACAGGATGTGCTCTTTCCCTTCACCATCTCTTTGGGATGGTTTAGGTCCAAATGGACCGTCCAGCTGAGAAGATATCTACAGCGATCCAGGAGCTTCCTGATCACACGTAGTATCACTGGGACACAAGCCCCACCCTCTCGCAGTCCAATCTCTTCTTGAAAGCCTCCAATGATGAAGCTCCCACAATTTCTGAAGGCAAGCTGTTCCATTGGTTGATTGCTCTCACTGTCAGAAAATTTCTCATTTCTAGGTTGAATCTCTGCTTGATCAGTTTTCATCCATTATTCCTGTGTCTTCAGGTGCTTTGGAAAAAATTTGGAATTTCTGCAAAATTTCATGGGAAAAAAATCTTATATTATAAATGAGTCAATGATGATCTAGGAAAACTAACTTACTGGCTTTTCCACTTCCTTTTAGAAAGAAATACAGACTGTGATATGAGAAGGTCCTAAAAAGTTGTGATCTGCTGAAGTTATTGATTGCATTATATAATTTTGCCACTGAATTTTCCCACTGAATATTAAAGATTCCTTTAATATTCCCACAACCATTGATTTGTAGAGATTATTAAGAGGTGTTGTATGTATTGTGTTATTCCCCAAATGTGGGTGCCATGAGCTATACAAGCCTCAATATTTGTTTACAAGCAATATTTGTTCATCAAGCAAAAGTTTTAAGAGCTTTGATCAATCCTAGGTAACATACAACATTGTCAACTATGGACTCACATTAATGGCAAGATAAGATTCTTATCTTTCTGTAGCACCTCAGATAGCAATAGTAATAGCACTTAGACTTATATACCACTTCAGAGTGCTTTACTGCCCTCTCTAAGCAGTTTACAAGGTCAGCATATTGCCCCCAACAATTTGGGTCCTCATTTTACCCATCTTGAAAGGATGGAAGGCTGAGTCAACCTTGAGCCTGGTGAGATTTGAACTGCCAAATTGCAGGCAGCTGGCAGTCAGCAGAAGTAGCCTGAAGTACTGTACTCTAACCACTGCACCACCACAACTCATCTCCAAAAGATTTGGGTGGAGTACAGTAGGAGGGTGAAGGTCTATTCATTCAATATTACATTATATTATATTAAAGCATGACAAGAACCATTTGATCATTGTGAAATACAAAGCATACAGGCCATGTTTGAGTCTATCCCCTTTTATTTGGAAATGAGCTCCCTAGGATATAGAAGGATTTACTACTAAATAAATGTACCTACAACTATCTTCAGAATTAGTGCAATTAGAGAGTAATGCTAATTCTACTTCACATGTTGAGAAATAGATTGTCAAACAAGGTGGGCTTTTTGCTTGTTTATTTTTTTACCTTAATGATATTCCATTATATAGGGATTAAAACCAAATCCTTTAAATTAAGCATTACAATTGGAGTATAATTACTAGTTTGGATGTGCACATCATTAATACAGCATAAATGTTTCTGTTCATGAAATTAGTGATTTTTAATTGCAAGACATAACAGATTGAGTTACTTCCTCCTTTAATTACATTGGTGCCAATAATCAAATAAGCTTCATACTGGGATTACATGGCAGTTCCTGGAACAAGCAACAAAAGGTTGTAAAAGCGTCTTTTGTGTTAGTTGTCAGTCAAAGGAATATCTGGCCATCTGAGCTGTGAACCAATATTCCTCTCAGATTGCCTCCTTTATGCTAGTTAGCCATTCAATTGCATTCAGAGAGCTGAAAGGTTTAGTGAAAATAGTTACCTGTTCTTGAATCACTCTTTTTGTAACACTTTCCTTTTCACAAACACAACTTGTAATTCATACTGGAGGGATTCTCTGATGTCTCTTCTGTTCCCATGCTTTAGCTGAGAATCTTTTTTGTTTGCCAGTGTAACAGAGCAAATGAGGACACATGATTAACCAACACTATAATCCATATGTTCTCTCTAATATTACAGAGAACATGCTAATGAGCTCTTTTCTATCAGACTTTAACAGATAGAATGAAGTATTTGGCACTGCACTGTACAACAACTTAGACCAATTCTGCCTTCTACATTTCTAGTTCTTTCTCTTTCCTTTAGAAAGTGAATTATTTAAATGTTTTAACAGCGGCTGGAATTGTATTTGCTAATAATTGGAAAAATGAAAAAAATACCTATGCAGGAGGAAGCTATTAAGAAAATTATGGACTGTGCTGAAATGAGTAAATTGACATTTGAAATCAGAGAACAAGAAGATGAACAATTTTATATGATATGGGACTTATTTTATCAATGGCTAGATAAAAAGACATGGCAATGAAACAGATTAGGAAGTTTCATAATAGAAGATTGATATAGAATGTAATATAAAATATATAACCATTGGATGAATGTATAATATAAATTTATAATAAAATCTAGAATATCTCGTATAAAATGATGGAATAATAGTTTAGTCAAATGAATGATTAATAACTGATAAATATATAAGCATATGCTAGATTGACAATGAGAATCTATACAACTTGTGAGCAAGGACTATGAAAGGATAGCACAAAAGATTTGTAACCAACTGACACACTGTATGTATATAATTGGAAGATGGGTTTATGTTTTTATGTTTCTGTCTGTATATGTTTGTCTTAAAGAATAAACTCTTAAAAAAAAGAAAGTGAATTATTTTTGGTTTCATGTGCTCTCACATAATGGTGTTTTATATTTTCCTCACTACCCTATATGCTCTTTTTTTTCCCTCTAACAAATCTCACTGAGCTTTGCAATGAAGTCAAATCATGAATGAGCACACTAAAAGTTTGCTTCTTCTAAAGGCAACATTATATTTCAAATTAATGGCATGGGTATGACTGAGACATTTCAACTTTCTTCCTGTTTTAAGAATGGATTTATGTTTTGTTCCTGTCTATTGTTGTTCTATTCTTTTTTATCTGTTATTTTTCCCCCTTGTTAATGATTTTACTTGGGACCTGGCCACTGTTGGGATTCAATTTTTTTAATACCAGTTCTGTGGGCATGGCTTGGTGGGCATGGCAGGGGAAGGATACTGTAAAATCTCCAGTCAGAGGTGGTATTTGCGGGTTCTCCGAACTATTCAAAATTTCTGCTACCAGTTCTCCAGAACTGGTCAGAACCTGCTGAATACCACCTCTGGAACACAGGCAGCATGCAGATTTTACAATAATATGTTTTGCCTGTGCTTAATCAATGCAGAGCTCAGAGATGGGTGGAATATAAGTTAAGATGTGGGTGGAATATATGTTTAATTAATCTTAATAATCTTAAAACCAGCAGTAATGCTATATTCTACTGAACAATACTTCTGTTGAAGCATAATATTTATGTCATTTAGAAAAGGGAATGCTAACGGGTATTTTTCCTAATTGTGTGGCTATCTCATTGGGAAGTTAAGCCAAGATTGGCAGTTAAGTGTGACATTTCAACTTTGTTATTTTCATAGTTGGAAATTTTTGAGTTCCTAGAGAGGCTTTGAGGAGAAACAACTTTGTCAGGCTAATTTTTTTTAACAAATAGGCTTGCGCAGATGCCATCTGTAGATATTATAGATGTTTTAGAGCCTCTCGGCACTGCACTACTGAGCAGGCATGAAGCCACAAACAAATACTACATTGATTTATACTGTTATGTATGCAGGTTTAAAGTCATTGGTTTAGTTTGAACTATTCTTGTAAAATGTAAGAAATGATTGGTTTAAAAGTGCGGAAAACCCTGCACTCTGATTGGCTGGCAACTGCGGCTGCTGGCTATAAGTAGCAGCCGCAGCCCAGCCAAAGTGGGTTCATTCTGAGCTGTAGTCACTAATAAACAAAGAGCTTGAAGCACTCCGCATCTGTCTCTTCATGCAAACATAACACTGGAGACGAAGGTGGGATCTCCCTGAAGAAGAAGGCAACGCAGAACAGAAGAAGAGAAAGATGGCTGTGCTGAACACACCCCCAGCCCCGTTCGATCCAATGGCAGAAGACTGGGAGACGTATGCAAATCATTTCCAAATGTATCTGGAAGGAAACGATCTTGCCGACATTTCCGAGAAGCAGAAGAGGGCGGTCTTTCTCACGCACTGCAGTCCGGCAGTTTCAAGATGGCGAAAGGCATTGGCGGGAGCTGCAGACGTGAAGGTAATGGAATGGCCTGACTTAGAAAAGTTGTTAAGAGCCCATTACGCCCCACAAGTATCGTGCCTCGTTAAGAGACACGAGTTTTACCATCGTGATCAAGGGAAAAGCGAAAACGTAAACGACTTCATGGCAAGTTTAAGAGACATGGGGGGTGCATGTGAATTTAACACTTTAGAAGAGGCCATGCGTGATCGATTTGTTCTAGGCCTTAAAGACAATGTGCTTCAGACCAAGTTATTACTAAGACCTAAGATCACGCTGAAGGAAGCAATAGAAGAGGCCTCTTCAGCAGAAGCTACCAAGTCCTCAGCAGCCATGAAGAAGAAAATTAACAAGGCCAGCAAGCCATCCTGATGTGGAAAAGTCCACAACAACTCATTGTGAGCAAATAGATTCTGAGTCAGACTGTAGTGAGGTAGAGGAAGGAATTTATAGACTCAGAATGGAGCAGAAAAGAAAGACCTGGGAAGAAAGAGGCAAGATTTCTCCTGCAGAGGTTGTAGGGAAGCCACCCCGCATCCTGAATGCAAGTTCCGAGATACCATCTGCCTCCGTTGTGAAAAAAGAGGACACCTAGCAAGAGTCTGCAAATCATCCAGAACTCCACCCAACAGAAGGAAGTTTCCTGACAAAGAATTCAAGCCCAACAACCTCAG